>JAOEHI010000002.1:4933318-4952871 GCA_025447815.1 Percopsis transmontana | reverse complement strand
CACACACGCACACACACACACACACACACACACACACACACACACACACACACACACACACACACACACACACACACCGCCTGTGTATGTGTTAGCTATCTAGTGTGTTCGCCTGTGTGGCGCGTTTGTACACGTTTGTGTGTGTTCTGTGCTTTGGATGGGCATGTGAATGACAGCCTGTCAGTACGAGAGATGTCTTTATCGAAGCGATGTCTGTGTGAGTGCAGTGTGAGGGGGGGCAGGGTCACCTAGCTGGCAGAGAGTCGACAGTCTTACGGACAGGAAACATTACTTTGTGATTTCTCTCTGGGGAGGAAGCACTTGTGTCACTTTGTGCAATGCCAGCGCACTCAAACCGTTTAAAGGTTATTTCATAAAATGAAATATCCTCATAGTGCATGTGTGTGTGTGTGTGTGTGTGTGTGTGTGTGTGTCATACACACTCATGACAACGCCATGTGATTCAGATCTCCAAAGCTATTTTTTTAATCTCCTGGTTTCTTTACAAAACCTAATTTCTGGCTTTGTTCAGAGGGTCTGGCAGCAAACAGATTGAGTGAAGCGACCAGCACCGCTCTGCGTCCTTAGCCTTTGCCTCTTTTCTGTGTTCCAACAATACGGCGGTTTTAGTTCACCGTCCTATAGTCAGTCTGCAAGGGGCCTGATAAGAGAAGCTGATGGATAGGTTTAATCAGCCAGACCAGAGATCAAGACCACAGGACAGATCAATCAAAATGCGCTGGTTTATAAATAAAAAAGACAGCTTTTATCAGTGTCAAAAGGGCCAAGCTCAGCCTGCTCTTTTCCTTTTGGCTCGCTGTGGGAACAAAGACTGAATTTATTACAGTAAACTTAAGCCTAAATCTAGAAATGAAAACATTTCAGTAAACAGAAAAGGAGATTAAAAAACAATGATAGAACACAAACACGCAGAAACAATAAAGTTTAGAGTGCAATACACACCATAGCACACAAATCATAATGAAAATGGGCTACATAAATGCAATAGGGATGACAAGGAAAAAGGGAAAGAAAGAAAGAAAGAAAGAAAGAGGGAAAATCAAAGAGAAGCAGAATAAAATAAATTTAATTTCTAGAGAAAACAGTCTGGAAATAGGCTAAGTAAGGCCCACATCTGCTATCAATACATAGAGACACACTATCCTGGGGCAACTTTTCAACAATGTTCATATTCTGTTTAGCTCTGGTCACTGAAACACCAAATACACAACAAGTGGCATAACAACATCAATACAGCTTAGGGAGGTTAAACTATCATGATTTAATAAATGTGTAAGTCATTTTGCCAATATCTACATCACAGCATTGTAATATAGGCTTACTGCCCTTTCCTGTGGGGGGATTCATATCAAAGAATTTGAGTGACACATCTATTCTCTGCTTACAATCCCAGCTATGATGGTTAAAGACAGCTACACGTGTACTATCAAATCTAGACAAATGAGTTGCTCTTTCTTCCCTCCCTCCGAATGGAGATCTTATCCAGGCAGACATGCCTAAGTTGTCAGTGGGTTTCTAAAACCCCACATTGAACACCATATTGACTGATGCAATCTCAGAGACACACATCATTAGGCTCATTAACAGTGAGCGCAAAGGACGGGCTAAATGGTGTACCGAGAATCTGTGTCTCCTCTGATAACGCTCGCCTTTAACAAGCAGTGCGCCGGCTGTTGGTATTAAAATGAAATGTGTGTATGTGAGATGCTTGCTAATAAATACGTTGTTCGACAAGATGATAGTCTTGTTTGTTCTGTGATAACCCGGTGGATTGTGGCCCTCGTAAAAGACGCCCCATGTGTTGTTTTAGGAAGCCATTAGAAACTGGGGTGTCTCCATTACAAGAGCTATCTGATCATTACGACCGCCATCTGCAACACACACTCGAGCTCTAATCTGCACAAGCTAACCACAGCTGACGCTAGCTAGTGTACACACTTATTTTACTACACCCCCCCCCCCCCCTAGTGTGTGTGTGCGTGTTTCTTAACGTGACACAGCAGCTGTTCTCTCGTCACGCTATGCACTTTCAGGTCGACACATTATTCCAACCCACTTGACCGGTGGGCGCCGCGGAGATCGGCCAGTTTTAAAAAACACACACGAGACACGACCCCAGTGCACTAAACACACAACCGTCTGCGCACTGCAACAACGGTGCACACTATCAGAGCCCGCCTACATGCCCGGGCCGCACGGACCCTTCAAAGGGCTCATCGCGAATCTCCCATCTGATAGAGCAAGGCCAGCTCAAGCCGTGGCCAGGCCCAGTGCTTTGAAGAAACCTTGCTAGCTCTCCAACAGGAGGCAAAATCATTTCCCTTCCCTCTTCCCTTTTTCCATTCCATTGTGAGTAGGGGGGCACCAGGAGGCTCCATTTGGTGGCTGCATGTTGAGAGGCTTTGAGGATCACGCCACTCCATTCCAGAGCAAGGCCACTACAGGAAATGAGACTCCCGTTCTTTTAGCTGCATCTGCCACCACTTGTCAAATAAATATATTCATGCCTTCATGTATATTTCAAATAAGAATTTGACTTCCTGGCATAATGCGCATGCAGGGCTGACTTTCCCGCTCTCGAGATGCTACAAGGTGCTACAATCAGAGATGCATAAATAAATCAGAAAATGCAGCAAACAGCCGCACGGAAAAAGGCAAGCTACAGGGCCGAACAGGGAGGGAGACTCACCGAAGTGCATCTGGAATAGAAAACCCAGAAAGAAAAAAAAACATAATATATAATATATAATATAAGAAGAAAGTGCTGCAATCTCAGAGCCGTGAGGAGTGATGTGGTGAATGTTTAGCCTGTCGTGTTTCACAGTGGGAGGACTTGGAAGACGGATGGCGGGGAGATCTGAAAGTCATCAAAAGTTCTCAGCGCCGGGATACATGGACGACATGACAGCACAATACTGCAGATACTACACAGATTGGCAAAACTAATCCCGAGCTGAGAAATATAGTATTACATATAGCCTTGAGAGAGAGAGAAAGAGAGAGAGACCCTCGCGCGGTTAGTCATTAAGTCGAGTTAACGCAGAGCCTCCGGACTTATTCTTAGTGTAGTTCATAAAGCGAGCCGAGGTGTTTGCAATATCGTGTTTGCTTTAGCAGACCTTGCCTCCAATTTCCAATATCGGGGAGATGAGAGGCTTCCACAGCCAAGCACATCATGGGGGAGAATAAACACGGGGTGTAATGGGAAACATGTGTGGGAGATGAAACGGCCTCCCTCACATCACAAGGATGAAATATAGGTCTGCGCCATGCCGCGCTCCAGTCAGCGCCGTAAGACCTCTGCGTGAAAGGGAAACGGCAGACCCCCCGACTTCGCCCCGACTTCGCCCCGTCTTTCTCACACACACAGACACACACTACTACTACCAATATGGCCGCTCATGCGCAGGCCAAACTCTTGACAGTGACATCTCCATTCAGTCAGGAATTCTTTTTCTATTCCCGACGTGCACGCACGCACACACACACACACACACACACACACACCCAAGGCCATAGGCCATGAGAGGAGGCGCAGCAGTGGGGCATTAAAATAAAACAAAAAACCTTTCTCCCCGCTGCTAGTCTGTGTTGGGTTTAGCATGGCATTATGGGAAGATTAGACTTTAGAGTGCTCAACTATCTGATGTCATTGTTGGTTTTAGTGTTGTCTGGATGGCTTGCGGAACCCTGACCTGTTGGCGGGCACATTTCTCTCTAAACAAAATGATCTGGGTTGCAGGCAGAGTTGTGATTGATTGCAGGTTCCTATTGTATCTGTCTGGTAGGGCTCTATTGGAAGAAGAATTAGTCGGACAAAAACGCATGGAAAACGCTCCACATCTGAGTCCATCAATCAAGTCAGCAATCAAAATAATTAAATTAGGAGATTTTAAATCCTGCTGGCTTACGATTCCCCAACCCAATAGCCTAGAGACAAACTCAATTTACTGACAATCCATACATGATAGCATTAACCACTTTAAGGCCCAAATCTTTTTTCCATTACTTACATTTTCTAAATATCTGGGGAAATGCAAAGGATATAGTTGAGTTATACTTTGTTTACTTGAAGTGGACAACTCTGAAAAAAATATATAAAAACATTACCAATAGGCTTTCTGGATAACAAAACTAATTTGTTTAGGACGAGGAATGGACTTACTTGCAAACCACAGAAACTTTAGAAATGTTTAAAAAGATCTTCTAAATGGCCGTACATCGTAGACGGGGGAGTGGGGAGAAGCTAGTGGAAAGAGAAAGAGGTTTGTGAATATGTGTGTAATTGTCTTTTTCCCCCCGTTTCCGAGGTGTGAAAGGGAATGCAGGGTTGCGCTGGGGCATCCCGGGGAGAGGCGATTGAAGCGTCAGTCACAGCTGCCACAGAGAGCCCCTGCGCGCTGCATATCCCAGGCCCGGCCCTAGCGAGCGGAGGGCTGGGGCCCGGCCCTGGGAACAGCAGGAGATCCATAGGCCTTTTCTTCCCAGTCCTCTCACCAGCGCAAGGGGGACTGGCCCATGCTGGGAGTTTGCTTAGAAAAAGCTGAGCCAAAACTTGGCAGAATGGGTTAACAGAGGCACGCACACACACACACACACAAATGCTTTTCGGATTGCCTGTCCTGCCCGTGGGCATGGTGGGAAAAAAAGATGAACAAAAAATAAATCAAAACCTCCAGTTCACATGCGAACATGTGACACACACACACACACACACACACACACACACGGGAGAGCTAGATTATTTGAGTAATAAAGAAGATTTTTGCCCCGCGCCTGGGGATACTAATAATGGTAAAGTCCTGCGGATTATGGGCTGTACCATTTCCATACTCCCCCCTAAAACGCTAATGTCTTCCCTCTGTACACTATGGATGGATTATGATGCTTTATAATTAACATGGTAGGGACCCTACAGCCCACTCCATCTGCCACGCTGACATGCTTGTAAGGGAGGCGACCATAGGGAGATGTGGGCTACCACTGCACCGTTGCATTACTTTATCAATATGCCATTCTATTATGCTAGCACTCCAATCAATTACAACGTCACTCCATTAGAGCACTCATAACATTGCACAAAGAGCTCCATGATGATCATTAATGATATGTTCAATGCTGGTGGAGAGTAGCCATGCTTCATCCAGTCTATCCTTGTTAAGTCTTCACAAGACTTATTATTCACTTAAAAAAAAAGAAAGAAAAAAAACACGCTCCAAACGAGATTCATGTTGGTCCAATCAGGGGCAAAAGAAAATAGTAAAATATAATTTGCTAAATAGTTACATTTTCAACCAGTGACTACATTTAGTTTGAACAGAGTTTGTCCGTCACAACAGACTGATTTAAAAATTGGTAAATTTAATATTGCAATTTTTACACCGTAACTAAGTTATGTTCAATCATTCTAAGGAATCAAAACCTGAATAAACAGTTTTCAGAAGTAGAAATCGCAAAGCAAGAACTGTGCCGATGTTTTGCAAATCACAAAGCTAAATATTCATCAATTAACAGTTTTGTCATTTTTGTCAGGGTCATGCAACAAAGCATTATCCTACACTTCATTTGTTATTAAAAATGCACTGTTCCATGTCACGCTAAATTCAAAAATTCCCTCAGATGTTTTTTTAGGCACCACAAATTGGAAATTACATCCCTTGCTGGCAGCATGCTGGTGACAGCTAATGACGTCTTAGCTGATGTAGATGCCGGGTGCCTGCATGCTGTTTTAAGGGCTGGTATCTGATAAGGTCCACTTCCACAGCACAGAGGGGTTCTGTGAGAAAGAGTTAAGTCTATGAGGTCAGCCTGGGGGAGGACGCCATGAGTTCTCGACTCGGAGCTGTGGGGGTAATGGTTTTAGAGATGGCTGTCACACAGATCCGTTCCACTGTCCAACACCACCACTGATCTCCACCAGTCCGAGCATGCTTGCTTTTCAGTCGCTCAACTTCCCTCTCCCTGTTCCCCTTTCTTCTTTTCTCCTTCTCTTTCCCTCTCATACTGACACATGGAAGTAATCTGGGCTCAATGCTGGCCTGAAAGGATGTGTGGTTGAAGCCCAGGGCTGGGTTTCTACGCTCTCTGCTGGCTTCCTCTCCTCTCCTGTTTAATCCCCTTATTTTCATCGGCTCTTATGTAAAAACACAAAGATGGCAAACAGGGATTCTTTACCCATTCAACATTTTTTTACTTCCTGTATCCCTGCGTTCTTACACTTTTACTTGATTCAGCTGAAGCAAAAGGCGAGGAAAAACATAGAGCAACCTCCAAGGCTTGGTTTCCAGCCCTGCATCTGTGCCTCTGGTTGGCAACGTCTGTGTTGACGGGAACTTCCTGGTTGCTGCCAGCCAGGCCTCGGTCTAGCGAAGCAGGGGCGCTAACCGCTCTAGCACTCCACAGACTTCCACTGCTAGGCCCTCAACACTTTCAGTGGGGCACACTGGCACACTCCTAGTACTTCCTCCACTGTAGCTGGACAAAGAACAATAGCACACGGCCCTGCTCTTAAGCACTCACTCACTCTGACAAGTTGGTACTAAAGCACTTTTAAGTGTGCTTGCCGTTGTTAAATTGTTGTAAAAAAAAAAAAAAAAAACAATGGTACAGATCAAAATAAACTGCGTTTAAAAAGATGTACAGTGGCAAATCAGGAGGTGACAAAAAGAGTCAGAAAGAACTGACAATTCAAATAAATTATACAAAAGTATTTTTTTAATATAACTATCAGTGATTACATATAATTAACTATCAGTGATTTCCTATAATTGGATAATTGGCCGTACGTTATTATTTCTGATCAAATTCCTGTTCTGTGGAAAACCACCTCTAACAAGTACTCTATACAAATACTAGGCCAAAAAACATTTGACTTTCCGGGCAAGGAACTCAAGTATATATAGATAAGAAAACAGAAGGAACATTAGTAAGTAATGCAGCAACCAGCCCAAAGGTGGATAAAGTCCATCTGGACTAAAACAATGAAGGAAAATACCTTATACCTTCCCAGAATATCCTGCTGGGCTACAACCCCTTGTGAGCCCAGGTGCTTTTTCCACAGATTACAACACAAAGAATCTGTCCTTAGACACACCACTGAAATAACATACACACTCTAACACATAAAAGCAAGCGCAGCTGTCCTTATAGCAAGACACAGGCTGCCTTTACAGCACCATAGGCCAGTTGCTGTCCAGAAGTGGGTCTTATTGGATAGCCCCCCCCCTCACTCTATCATTCTAGTTCTCTCAGTCCCTGAGCCAGGCTCAGGCTCTGAGTTCTCTCTGTGTGTAATGAGATCTCTATCAGAGAGAAACACGATCGGAGTCTAAAGGGGGGAGGCAGGTGGGAGTCAGGGGGGAGAAAGACGAAGAAGGCTTGGGGGGAAAAGCGGAGAGGAGAGGTATAGTGGGGGCAAGCAGCAGGGCGCAGGGCAAGGAAGAAACAAAAACAGCCCCCTGACCTTCTCAGCAGTGTTGCGCTGTGTGGCAAGCGGAGAGGGGAGCATTCATTTGGGCTTTTTGCATAGAACCAAATGTCGTTTCTGGTGTACTTGTCTAGCTTCCTCCAGCTCTCGTTTAACAGGTTGTGGCAGTAGCAGTTTATTTTGTACCATACCAATAGCCCGCTGGCTAAATGATTTACATGTCAGCAAAACATAGCTGGCTGGAATATCCCTTCTTAGACAGTCAAAGGTTTGTTAGTGTGAACTAACAAACCTTTAGAGCGTTTGTTTTTGCAACACCCTTTTCATACATGAAACAACAGCCTAACACATAAAACACTTTCACTTACTTTTACAGGATAAAACAAATTATGAGAACCTAACTTGAACTTTAATTATACTACTGTGCACATAATCAACTAACCACAAATCCTAACCAAATTATATTATTCAGGAAAAAAAAATATTTTTTTTTAAATCAACCAGTAATGATTTGGTCTACTCACAGCAGCCAAAATAAATTATTTTCTTCTCAAAAAAAAAATATCATGCTATTGGTAATTGGCTTTTGTTTTGGAAAAATTAAAGTGGATGTCTTCTGAAAACCACAGTGGCAATCAAAACCCAGCACAACAAACAGTGAACCTCTGAAAACCTTGGGCCAGCTCGACAGCGGTGTAATGCAAACCTTGCTTTAATCCTAATCAGTCACAGGTGAGCCTAGCCTAGCAGGAAACGTGACTGAAGATGTGCTCACCGCTGTGGATTTTTATATCGACACTAATAGCTCTGTTGAGCTGTTTTTATATTTTGTGGCAGCCTTAGAATTAAATGAAGGCCCAGAAAACCCGTCTGCAAACCTGACAGAAGTGTGCGGTACGCAAAAATAGTCCACCAGCCTGTGGCTGTTTTTGTGTGCGAGTGTGTTTTCCGTCTTCCCTGTCTTGTTTTTCTCCCAGGCTGCCGCAAACAGACGGCATTAGCTACAGGTCATGAGGTAAATATTAGCTGAGGAGGGTTAGAGGACGTGCAGGCACCACTCACAGCTACCCTGTCAGATTATCATTAAATTGGCATCACTGCAGCATTCCTCAACTCACACAGTGTGTATGTTTTGTGTGTGTTCGTGTGTGCATCTGTGCAGATTGCTACAGCCAAAAACGACGGGACGTGACTGCCCATAACAAAGTGACATTTTGTGCTGTAATCCCACTCACCTAAATGAGAACTAATCCGATTTGCTATGATCAAATGTTAGATGTTTTTTTTTTTCCATCGACTGGAGACGTCGACATATCCCAGGCTTCTACTGCGTCACAGCCCCACCACTAAGACATTTCCCCTCTGCTCGGAGCTCAAATTAAATATCCCGAAAAATGGGACCAACACTCGCTGTACTTTCTGCAACCAAACTAAACTCTGGCATGTTTTCGCCTCGATCCAGACAGTGCTACAGTAATGATGTATGCGGCCCGCTCCAGCGTGCAGCGGGGAAATCAATTAGGCAAACCCCAGTTATTGATAACGTATGCGAGGGAGTGATAGCATCCTCACATGGAAATCTATAATGTGGCTAATGCTCAGAGGAGGCAATGCAGGACACACACACACACACACACACACACATACACACAAAAAACACCCACCATAGTGGTCCAAACCTGCTGGTTTCCTTTACTTTATCTCATAACTCATGGCCTGTAGGGAGGTGCTGGCATTGTTATATTTTGAGTATGTGTATGTGTACGCGTGTGTCTCTATGTGGTACAGTGTGCTTGCAGTGGGCCAGATTAATTTATTAGCTGAAGCAGCAGTGGTCCCCAAAGTGAGAAGAGGAACTAAGACATCGTAAATCTAGATAAGTCACCAGATAGTGCACTGTAAAACTCTAGGCCTCTCTCTCTTTCTCTCTCTCTCTCTCTCTCTCTAGGCTGTCTTCATGGTCCTCGTTATCACTATAGGACAGTATAGGGCAAATAGGGAACTGAATCTTAAAAATATAAACTGTGAAGAAAGGCGCTGCCTGCTATAAGTATTTGTTATTTTATTGCCTATCAAACAGCACTGCTGATACAGTTCAGAGGAAAAACAGGTTTGCCTTTAGTTATTGCAAGACCCTGAGTACAGCAGGATAATTGTCTATTGTTTTTCTATGCGCCAAGTAGCAAGATAATTACGTTGGGAAAACACTTTGCAGAATGCATTACTGTTCCATTGTGAAGTCCATTGTGAAGTTTATGAAATATTCTGCCTGCCTGGGTTTTTTTTTTTTTAACCGGGGACAGATACATATGGAGAATAGATCTTCCACTCTCTCACCATCATGGTAACCTTCTCCTGAGACATTTCTTTCAGGTGACATCATCAATCAATAAACGTCTCTTCCTTTTTACTTGTCTGCCCAAGTAGAAAGAGAGACACCGTGTGTGTGTGTGTGTGTGTGTGTGTGTGTGTGTGTGTGTGTGTGTGTGTGTGTGTGTGTATGTGTGAGAGAGAGATATCTCTCTGATGATGCTCATCGTTCCACTACCTGGTCATACTCAAATAAAGGCCGATGGGTCATAGTGTACCATTAACCACCTCCCTACTGCTCTCTCTCACACACACACACACACACACACACATTAATGAACATCTCAGCAATCTTAATACTAACTAGCATGCGCAACGAGCTCTTGTGACATTTGACATTAGTGCAATGAATCATGGATTCATCTGAATGAGTAAGCTTTAAATATATCCCTTGTGTACCTACACTCCCTTTCCCCTTGGTAGCCTACTTTTAAGAAGCTGAAATGAAGGTCAGCTTGAGCCATATATAAGCAAAAACGCTTTATTTCTGGGTTCTTTCGCCTCTGTAACTAATGTATACTGGAGGAATCAGGTCTGAGTGAGTGATAATTGTTACCAGAACGCATTTTATTATCAGTAGCCTGGGCAAAATTTCCCTGGTCTGGTGGGAACCGATGAAAATATAAAAGGTCTGGCTTCAATTGTTTGCATTGTGAAACAGTACTTGTTTTTTTTTGTTCTTGAGAAAGTGAACTGAGTCTAAGCCAGCACAATTATATAAAATGTAATTAATTTTTAATATTTTTGATTTGAATAATTTTAAACTGTCGTTGTTCAAATGGGAAAATAATAATCTCAAACTATTAACTTTGGGACTAAACTCAACCATAAATTAAAAAGTTTTATTACAGAAAGGCCCCTGACATGTTTGTTGGCTTGGTGTGTTGAGGGCTCTAGAGACAGACTAAAGGGAGAAATTACCTGGGATCTGTGAACTAGGTTACACCTTGACACACTTGGCACGGATTGTCAGGCATGTTCTCTTTTCTCCTGTATAAGTTCATTTCGTTTCAGCATGACAAGCTAGCGATATTAAAAACAGGAGTAGAATAACTAATGTCGGCTTCGTCTTGAGAAATACAAGAAAATACATTGTAGTTCTTTAGCTACTACTCTGCGTAATATTGGGTGAGACACAATATAGTATTTTTCCCCCTTTCAAATAGGCTACCTTGGCCTATATTCACTGTGTAGAAGGATGTGAATATAGGCCAAGGATCTTACCGAATTGATAATAACAAAAATAACAATTAGGCTATAATAATAACAATTGGACACATATTTTCAATAAATAAATACGCTATGGCGCATGGGTGGGAACAATAATTTTATAATGTGTTGCTCATTGTTCGATTTTGAGAAAACGTCTGCAGTTTGCACACAATGGCAACTTTTCTTGTAAAGCTAGCCTTCCATTACGCACACACCCAGCGAGTTTGGCATGCTTGTATAAATGAAATACGACACTTACTTGGAATTCTGTGAGCTCCAGATGATAGTCTCAAGCGATTTCGCTAAAGGTAACTCCGACCTGCACATTATGATACAGATCCAAAGGTAATATTTCCAACAAGCGAGCCCCGCCATTCTCACAACAGTGACAGTGAGCCGACAACTAGAGCGTGGGACAGTGCGCGTGGCAGACTGTATCTGTGTTTAGCCCAATGGAAGATGATGTATTATCAGTCGGGAGCATGTGAGGTCGATATCAGATACATGACCTTCTGTCCAACTTCTTATATTCTGCGTGAGACCCCGTGTCCTTGACTGAACTGCCGAGAGAACGTGCGAAGACCACCGGTCTTGATCTCCGCGGTACAGGAAAGCCCCGAGGTGTCCTAGTTGACCTGTGGCTGAGAAAATGGCTTCTTTTCGACCTTTTACTCTTCAATGACACTATAACGATATTATTTGATTATTTCACAGGACGGGACTAACCAATTGTAGGCTGGATACGCATGGACAATTCACGCTGCAGTCGCCGATCGAGTGTTGCTGTGCCTTTGTCAAACCTCCCTGATGTCTCTACCTGTCGTTGTATAGGCCTATAGTCTATAGATGACAACATTCACCCATCACTCAGAACTCCACAGCACCCCTGGAATCCTGAGGTCCGCTTCATCCCAGGCGTGTCTTTCAGTCACTCCCTGTTGTTCTGTGCGAGGTATTGCGGCCAGTTTCTATTGCAGAGCTCTCGGTTATCCGGCGTGTGGTTGCGCTCCGTCGACGCTCCTTCAGAGTAATCTATTCCAAGTCGCGCATGCTGCGTGCTCAGGGAATGTCGCTTGGACGCTCGGCGCAAAGTGGAGAGGGGTTAGGCTTCCTCCTTCCCCAGCAAAACTGCTCTAAACCCACTCCCCATTCGCTATGACTAACATCACCAACCGGTATTTTACCGTGTAAACTCACGTCCGCCGCTTTGCGCTGCAGCCCGAGCTAAACTGCTACTGTAACCTGATGCCAAGGCAGGCGCTGGGGGAACAGCCCACCGCACGTGGAGCGGCCAATCAGAGCGCTCTGTCCGAACTTGGAAGCGAGGGCTTTTACGGGGTCCGTTATTGGGTTGACACCCCTCTCTAGAATCGACCCAAATTGAAATGGACTTTGGTCTTATGCGTCCTGCATGGTTTGGCAAGGGAAACAGAAAAATTATCGAGCGTGTATAAAATGTGCAAAAGGAGCAAAACTTTGGACCTGTTTACAAGTGGACCACAGTATGCCCTGCTGCTGTCTGTAGTCCACTGTTAAGTTTGAAAGGAATGATGATTAATTCTCTCTTTGGATCCCTTTCTAGTTGTCCCCATCTGGGATAATGAACTGCATGAGAACTTCTCCAGAGTCAATAGACAATAGACGGTCGGTAGCCTATAGTCTTCGACCCATTCATTCATTGAGGAAGAAATGCTTGACATATAATTGATCATGTCCATGTCTGTGCCCCCTTTGTGTGTGAGTGCGTGCGCGCGCGCGTGTATTTCTCTGTAGTTTTTTTTTGTTTTTTTTTTCAAATCAATGCTGCCCCCTAATGGTTGTGAAGAAATCGAATTATAGCAGGGGAGGGGGGCTAACGTAATTGGAAAAAAGATAACAGAAAATTAAAGACGCATCCCAGGGTTCCTGAAATATAATTTCTACATCCTGTGGTTGACAGCCAATAGATTGCAGAGAAACACTAATCCAGAAGTTCAATATCAAATTCACACCCTGATGATTTTGCACAATAATTATGTAGTTGTGTCAGTGTGAGCATGCACATACTAGAATGTGTGTGTGTGTACATGCACACATTTGTGTGTGCGTGTGTGCAAGCTCGTGATAACAGAGGCCACAGGGTGCCACGGCTGCATCAACAAGGAGCGCGCTTTCAGATAATCAGAGTGTAGTCATGGCAACCGCAAACAGAGGCCAGAGAGACGACATGTCCTGTTATATGGCGGCCTGGGATACCTGACACCACAGCAGCCAATCAGACACATGGAGATACCTGATCTGCTGTGAGCCAATGAGACGGCCCCATGCAGACCCTTGATGACTGACACAGCTGTGGTGGCCAACGCCAACTGACCAATAAGAACGTGGCTCCGTACCATGCTGGGATGATGACAGAAGGAATACTAATGGCTAAACTACTGTACGCTATGGTCAGGTAGTGGCAGACTAGTGCACGGGATGACAAGGCAATAAGTGACTTAATGCAGAATAATGGCATGGAATTTGTCTGGGTGACAATGGTGCATTAGAATACAAATATTGGCTCACACAATACAGAGAAACAGGAGATTATCGTCAGCGATAGAGATAATCCATGATAGCAGACACACTATAAATGTAATTCACTGTATGTCTAATACAGCATGGCCCACAGGGGGCTACATTAAATCTCAAATATGAAGCACAGCTCTCATGCTGAGTCACACCATACAAGGGTAATTTTATGGCGTTACATATGAGCCCTTAAAGAGCTCATGCGTAACATCATCTTTCTTTCCCTAAATCTGTTTTTTCCTTGCACTTTCGCATGTAAGTATTTGGTCACTGTATGTAATATGTGGTAAAATGTTTAATCTGAAACTCGTACCTTGTTATGCCACAGTTTCCTGATTGAAAAGCAGATCGTTCAAAAAGCCATTTTGATTTGCAGTCCTTAGTGACATCACGAAGGGCTCAGCTCCCAAGGTTTCAACACTGCAGCCAATCAGAGAAGCCGCTTTTAAATTCAAAACATTACCCACAGAAACTGTTCTTACAGATGGCCAGAAAATAATGCTACAAATAATGGATTAAGATGGATTTATCTCTATAAACTTCACAAATATTGTTTAAAGAACATATGGAATTGTTTAAATTGATTAAAAAAGAGTGAAACATGTTTGTTTTTTTAGAAAATAAGGTTATCATGTCAAGAAGTGTCAGGTATGATTAGTGCTGCTATAGATATCATGCTTCAAATAGCCTCACAGTAGACACAGTAATAATAATGACATGCAGACATTTTTGAGATTTAGTTTACTTCCTTCTGAAAACTCCGCTGTACCCTGCTGCTGAGGCCCATAGTTTCTTCACAATCTCATATTTACACTTAGCAAACACTGGAACCATGACATCATCATTCCTAGCCCAAACTACTAATGCTGTGCGAGTCCAGCCACCTCACAGCCAACATAAATCACAGTGGCCCCTCTCTTTGTTTTAAATCTACACTTAATGAAGTCTGGCACATTCCCCCCCCCGGGGTGGCTTTGTGACACAGCGCTGATCTACGGGCCAAGCCTGGGAGCAGAGAGCGAGGCCCCTTATATCTGCTCTGGGAGATGTGAGTAGCTGGATCTATGAATCTAGGTATGAGCAGGGTCTATCGGCATGCACCGGGTCAAGTGGTTAACCCTCGTTATCTGGAGAGAACCAGCAACATGTGACTGGCGACTTGGATGTTCCAGCTGCAATCAATGCCGCATAGCCATTAACTATTGAGCAATGACACATAGACACAAGTGCGGAAGCACACGCACACAGACAGGCGCTTGCACATAATTCTCTCTCACATTTAAGGGTTCATTCCAGTTATACTTGAGGAAACACAAGAGCACGAATGCAAACAAAACACAGACTCTAAACACTGGGCCCATTTAAAGAGTAGGAAATCATGGCTAATGTAAACTGACTATTTTCAGAGGCTGGCGCTTGAGAAGTTGTTCCGAGTGTTTAATTCCGTTTCGAAACAACCGTTGCGACCGTGAGGCAAAAATAACAGCTGCTGTATCCACATATTACATTTCCTGTTTGTGATGGGCTTGATTGGTGTCCAGACGTCTTCCTTTTCTCTTTAGTCTTCGGTTGTTTTTTATAGCTACTTCTTTCCTTTGCTTGTTCCACTTATGACTGACAGGAAAACGCTGATTACAGCCAAATCACAAACAGTGTAAACATGTATTTCTCATCTCTCCTTTTCTCTTCTCTCCTCTCTTCTCTTTTCTTCTCTGATTTTCTCTTCTCTTCTCTTCTCTTCTCTTCTCTTCTCTTCTCTTCTCTCCTCTCCTCTCCTCTCCTCTCCTCTCCTCTTCTGTCCTCTCCTCTATTGCCAAGTCATATCAATAATTAGGGCTGTGATAACAAGTTGTCTTCAAAGTAACCAAGTAACAATAGGTGTTTACGATAACCGTGCCTTTGTCTACACATAAATATACTGGAAGCTTCACAACAACATTGATTAGCAGTTGGTTCGGATTCTGATGATCCTATCATTGCTCTCCAGAATTTCCTGGATTCCAGCTTTCTCAGCCGCTTAGAAGAAATTTGAAATGGAAAAAGTTCTTGGATGTTTCATATTAGAGAACCCAATACTCAAGTCATTAAAAAGAGTAAAAAGAGATCACTGTGGGATAAATAAAAATCATATACGTGCGTCCCAACACACACACACACACACACACACACACACACACAATCACATTATTAACTCCTATTATGTTGTTAGCATGAACTGCATTTTGTCGGCCTTATGGCCCGGAGGATTTAGAGAAGAGCTAAAGTGATGGGGGAATATGCCAAATGTTGGCCTAGGGGGGCATTCTGTCCTTTCTAATAGAATTACAAGCCTCTGATAGATGAGTCCTTTCTCCCGGGCTACTTGTCTGTCAAACATTAGGTCACACTCAGCTTCCAGACTTGGGGTTGGGGGGGGGGACTACAAGGAGGGGGAGAGAGGGCTCGAAGCTTAGAGAAGAAAACGGCTGGAGAGGGGCCTCACTCCTTGCCAAGAAGAAGGAGGGCAACAAGAGGGAAAAAAGGGTTTAGAGAGAGAAAGAGAGAGAGAGAGGAATGAGGGAGAAAAGAGAGGGTGGGTGCTAGCAATAGAAAGTGGAATGAGTGTGAGAGGGAGAGAGAAAGCGGGAGAGAGCATGGGGGTCAAAGAAAGAGAGGGGAGAGTGAGAGCGGACAAAAGCGTGTATTCTAATCCACTCTAATTAAGCCCTACATGATGGACAGGTCCTGCGGACGTGCCTCCTTTTCTCCCTATGTGTGTGTGTGTGTGTGTGGGGGGGGGGGGGTACGGGGGTGGGGGGGTTGGCAGGGTTGGTGCCCGGCTTATGGAGGGTGTGATGGTGGGAGGGGCCAGGCTCTAGTAGAGATGTCTACTGCCAACAGCCTGAATGAGACAAAGGCTTGAATAGAAACTTCAAAGCGACCTCTGTGAGCACACCGCAACCCCCCCACCGCTCTTCACAGCCCCTTGGCTATGTGATGGTCAACAAGGTCCAGCTCAAGTGTGTGTGTGTGTGTGTGTGTGTGTGTTTGTGTGGGTGTGCTCGCTCACAGGCGTGGAGGAGGGGTGGTTGGCAGGTGGGTTGTGTTTGCCAATCTGGACTGTTTGACTGCCACAGCATCTACGCACGCCATGCGGTGTGTGTGTGTGTGCGTGTGCGCGTGTGCGTGTGCGTGCGTGTGTGTGTGTGTGTGTGTGTGTGTGTGCGTGTGTGTTCAAGACCGCAGGATGTTGATAAAATGAGAGCAGAGGATCCGATTCATTGCCCCTCTCTCTCTCTCCCACTGAACCGCTCTAAAACAGACGTCTATAAAAGACGCTGGCTGTGCTCTCCCCTGGTGGGGACAAGCTGTCCACGGCGCTGACGTGTCTAAGAAGTCATTGTCACTAGAAATGACACGGAGGGATTTAGCATCTGATTTGAAGCCAGCGTCCTTGCTAATTTCTGGCTGACGCTCTGATGTGACGGCAAACTTCACCTAATTCTGTTTGGCTTGTGCTATCGCTTCTAACGATCCTCCACTTATCACCCCTGTACGGTAGACACATGGCAAAACTGCTCCGTCTGCTGTAATAGTCTCTCAGGAGACTCGGCTATAAACTGCTGGAATCTGTCTGGGCCTCAGAGAGAAACAGGAAGGGCTAGGGTGATGGCCAGGGCAGTCGGCAAGATAAGATACCGTGTGTGTGTGTGTGTGTGTGTGTGTGTGTGTGTGTGTGTGTGTGTCTGTTTGCGTAGCTGTGTACGCCTGCATGTCAAACTACAGTATCTGTGCCGTCTGAGCCCACTTGCGCCAGTCAAGAGCCTGGTTAGTGTTCTAAGCTCTCCCGGATCAACATGCCATTGCTGCTGCCTGGTGTCGCTAACAGGTCCTTAGTGACATCATCACCGTGGGACACACTACACGGAGGGCCCCACTCCCTAGATGGTGTAGAGAATGTCATTACAGAGTAGGGTAGGGGTAGCTTAAACCCGCTCATCAACTTTGCCTTTTGCTCCCGTCGGTTCAGTTTAATGGGTTTGGCTAGCTAATTCAAATTCAATGTACTCGGCCTTTGATCATGTATTTATATGTTAAGACCTCTCATGGCAAGCTCTAAAGAGGCCCAGCCCTCGCATGACGACACCAATAGAGAACATTTCCACAGAAAGTTCTTTTATATCTAATCACTGGCAATCTGGGTGTGGACATCATCTGTAACTGGGAAAACAAACTTACAAGCCTATATTTAAACCACACAATATTACATAGAGATAGCTTTATAAGCGGGCAGAATGTTATCTGTCATCCTGATTATGTCATGTATTTTCAGCTCCGCGTGATTCTGTGCCTCTATAAATAAAGGGGTCGTAAAAATCCTTGAGGAAGTCTGCAGTGTGTAATACACCCCCCGTGCGTGCACAGTCACAGAGACACACCCTTAAAACAAAGACACACACATATGCTCCCACAAAATGTAAACTTAATCACATAAGATTGCAAATGAGTGTATGCTTTTTATTCATGCGAGTACACGCACATACACACAAGGGATCCAGAAACACACACCCTTAAACCTGGAGATAAACTCCTGAATGTGAGGATGTCCTTGTTAGTAAGGGGCCGAGGGTGTGGGGGGGCTCTCAGACGCATCATCATCAAAGCCCCAGCAATTACTCCCTCATGCTTGTTCACTTCAGCATAAATCTGCTCTTATCTCAGCTTGCTGCAGGACCTGGGAATATCAGCACCGGCATCTGCTCCATCTGCAAACCCAGCCACTAAAAGCGTACCAAAGTGGCTCTGCAGGCATAAATAAAGGAAGGAGAGGCAGGAGAAACAGAGAGAGGAGTGCAGAAAGACAGGCAGGCAGGTAAACAAGGGAAGGTGTGTGTTGTCTGTCAATCACTTCACTCCAACAAATTCCTCAGTTTAGGCCTTTAACAGTCCCCAGTCCTCGATTGTGTTACAGAAACACAACTGGATATGGTGTAACGTCCAGAGCCGACCTACGGAAGGGTGCTCCCCCTTGTCCACACACTGGACTCCCATTTGTAATGACTCATTCTGCACACCTGTGTGCGACATACTTATATGTATGTATATATATGTTGGGGATTGAGTTAGTGTCATTGTATGTGCTGTACCTGCTTGCTGAGAGCCAGTGGGTTATTGTTTGTAAAACACAGAGTCTATTGGTTTCGTTATGCGTTTCAGTGTTGGTTCGTCTGAACTTGTACTCACCTCACCTCACCACAGATGGGTAGAGAAAGATGTGAGCTTTATAAGGAATGCAAGCTACTCAGCCTTCGGGTGGAGCAGGGGCATGCATTCTCCGAATATCAAAACAAAAACAAAGTTTTTGTAACGCCTGTTTCAACCACAAGAGTATAATTCCAGACACAAATTGAGGAGTGGCCCTTTTAAAGAGGCCATCTAAGAGTTTGTCAGCCGGGCCGGGCAGATGCTCCACAGGAAATTAAGACATATGGAGAGGAGGAAGGTCAACTGTCCTGGTTGAGGGAAAGGGGTCAAGAGATTAAGACATGGAGGTCAGGGGCACATACAAAGCTAAGACCGCAGTGTCATATTTATTGGAGGGGTCAGCCTGATGGCTGACTCCGAAGGCACATCAGTTTGTCAGAGAACTCATAAACTCCGGAGAAGTTACTTTAGGGAAACGCCAAGGCCCCCCCGGCCTCCCCCCAGTGGAACGCCGCTTTCACATTACTCACCCGGGCTCCTGCTAGAAGTCAGCACATTGAGGATCCTTGGTGAAGGCCCCCCTTTACAACAAAGTTGCTCACACCTGGCGAGGGCAACAGAGATGAGGGATGAGCGGGCCAGCGCACTATTTTTAGGAGGATGTTTATTTTCCTCACGGTCGGAATGAGCCAACATCTCTCATCGTGACCTCTTTATTACAGCTGTGGCCCTGGGGGGGGGGGGGGGGGGGGGGGGGGGGGGGGGGGGGGGGGGGGGGGGGGGGGGG
>JAOEHI010000002.1:4910081-4932736 GCA_025447815.1 Percopsis transmontana | reverse complement strand
CCCCCCCCCCCCCCCCCCCCCCCCCCCCCCCCCCCCCCCCCCCCCCCCCGGGCTGAGGGGTGAGGGGTCACGCCCCGCCCCTCAGGCCTCCAAGAACCCTGACCCCAACTGGCTGATGAATAGAGTGCTAACAAGGACCAGCCCATTCTGAGTGCGTCTGCACTCTCTCTCCGCTTCCCTTTGACTGTCTCGGTTTTTTCTCACTCTCTCTCTCTCTCTTGGAGATGGCAGACTTGAGCTGGCAGCGAAGTAGTACCACTTATAGCCTACCTTCTGAACCCCTGAAACACCCCGCCATCTGTCGTCCACTGTTGCATTGATGACCATCATCATCCCAGGCAAACTAGGCGCTGTCATTCCCTCGCACTCCCGCCAATCTGTACATCCGCTACTTAAGAATAGATTGAATAAATTGGTATTGGGTTGGTGGTAAATCTTGGCTAGCAGTGGATGTGCTCTCCTTCTAATCAGGCCGCCTCGTGTCTGCGCTGATGTGAAGTATACTCAAACACACGCACACACACCATTATTGTGCGTGTGCGTGTGTGTATTTCATACATAGACACTAGAACAAGCACACACTGAGTGATGTAGCTGTCATACATAGACACACTGGTACACACTTATGGACACATACACATGCACGTACTCTCTCTTTCTCTCTCTCACACACACGCACGCAGATGCCAATTTGCACAGTCATATCGTACAGCCAATTAAAGAGATGAGTCTTATTAGTGGAGGTGCCTCGGCCCCTGTTAATCACTGGGGTTTCCTGGCAGGGGCTGGTGACATGCGGGGCATTCCGTCTTCTTTATGAGATGTGTCTCATGGCAACCTTATAGACACTCATCCAAACTTCAGTAAGACTCCTGTGATTTAACGGAGCTTCTCGGCCCGGAAATCCATCAAGTCGTCTTCAGGTCACCTCTGAACGAGCTTTGCGGAATTGAAGGTGGAAGAAAAAGGCATTTGTGCGCCCTGTGTGGTTCAGCGTTAAGCTCATTGGCTCTGATGGTCTCCGAGCCGCTCTTATTGGGCAGTGTAATCACATTACCATTATACCATTATTACTCATTTCTGAGCTCAGTCCCACTGGGATAATTGAACGTTGCTCCAGCAGGCTACACTGATGCGGGTGAGGTGAGGAGAGAGGTGTGGAGAATCAGCCCCAGAGTAGACACTACATGAATCCCGGCTGAAAAGCCTTCTTGTTTTTTCACTTCGCAAGGTCAACTGCCCCGGCTTAGACCCCTGGACCACCTGCAGCTCAGCCGATGACAGATTCCCTCCACACGGCCCGTTACACTCCTCCGTGGAGATGAGAGGCTAATCCCACAGACTCTCTACTCTAACAACAACAACAACCCCGTCACTCGTTCACTCATTCAGAACCGATTTAGTTGCCCCGCCGCTCCGTCAATACGAGGTAAACTGGTAGGAACAGGACAGAGGGTTCCCACGGCGCTCTATACCCGCTGGAATCTCTGACCTGTTCTGACCTGCCGAAATCCCGCTCATGAAACTTGCTTTACATAATGAACTGCATTGATTGTTCCATATTCACATTCACCACGTTCATCTCCGTTATGGACAGCAGCTTCAATTCTTAAATCCAGTAAGGATTCCTTTCTTTGTTCAAACACCTGTTTTATGGATGCACACAGCATTTTTTTGTATGATTAAAAAATATCAAGGAAGCCGTCTTATGAAGTGCTGTGCCTTACTGTCTCGCTGTCTGCTTAATCTGAAGTCAGCCTTAGTAAATGATTTTCCAGGGTCAGCTGCTTTCATCTGCCCTTAGAAGACTAAAAGATTACAACTGATGTGTTCATTAATGATTTAACCATGCAAGTAAAATTATGTGGATTTAAGCACTAGTGGAACTTCGGAATGTGCACTCCTACGTGTACAAAAGCTCCACTGATGCCTGTAATTAATTATGTAAAGGAGTGTTTGAATTAAATCTAAAAAAAACAAAACAAACACGTCTATAATTTACATAGACTTAAGATGTTAATTCATAATTGCACTGAATATGGCCTGAATAGAGTGAACGCCTTTGTAAACCTGGGTCCCTGCTCTCCTTGACCCTCTTTTGGGACCTAGCACCAGCTGAACCGATAGTGTTGGCAGAGGGCTCTGGGTTATCAGGAGCAAACATGAGGCTTGGGGCCTAACCAAGGCTTTGCTCTGATTGAATCTCAGCCCTGACCTCACCAGGAAAATTTAACCCAGCTCAATCCAAGCAGGACGGCTGTGAGAAAAAGCCATATTAAGAGATACTGAAATAAATAAATAAGCTCATGCCATTTCTCTCTACAATATGCACTCTGAGCAGATAGTAGACAGACTGATGCAGATATACTGTAGATAAGACATTTAATCTACAGATAGGACGTAAATAGAGATATTGCAGTTCCTGTGCTATTAACCCTGCGCTGATCTGAGCTCTTTCCAGACAAAAGTCATTTTCATTCTTTTATAACCGCATCTCCCATCACATCTAATTTTTAAAGGAATTATATGGCAGAGGCAGCCATTATGTACTGTACAATGGACAGCTTTAACAATAAACACAAATGTCAAAGGCATCACATCTGGGTGTGCTATTGCACATTAACTGGCTTTGGCAGTAGACTTAAAAAGATAAGTCTATGCATTAAGTGATTTTCTGAAACAACACTGTAGTGACAATGGCATTAGTCAATGTAGACTCTTAGACTATACTGCCCTCTTGTGGCAAAAAACAAACAAAGCAGGAAAATAAGGGAAAAAGAAAAATGCTTTTTTTAAAAGTTTTCTTCAGAAATTTTAGTTTCTCCTTATTTCATTCATTTGGGCTCTCCCAAATTGGTGGTGGAAATGTTGCTGTCCAGTTCCATGCAAACCTGTTTGAGTGGCTCAACCAGCCAGCTTCAGTAAAACTGGGGAAGTTACAATTGAGTTACCGGTCAAACTGGCAAGAACACACTAGTATCTAGATGGTGGGTCTTCAAATTCCGGCCCTGGAGGGCTGCTGACCTGCAGGTTTTTGTTTGGTAGACAATAAGCCCCACCTGATCTGTATCTACCTGGGACCAGGTGTGGCTCATTACCAAACAGGCAATGACTAAACCACTGGCCCTCCAGGATGGAAATGGAACACCCCTGATCCAGACTGTCTTCTATTCCTGTGGTTTTCAATCACAGACCAAGTCTTCACTATTCATTTGGCCAAACACTACACCAGCTGAACTCTGAGTGAATTCTCCCTGGTGTGGCTAATCAGTGAAATCAGCTGGCGCAGGTTTTGGTAGGAGTAAAAAAATCTTGGTGCTCGATCACACAGCCACCACCACTGGTCTATTGGATGCTAGAGAAAAGCTACACAGATAGAATGTGTTGATTTTTATTCAAAAGTTACTGTCTCCAGACAAGTACAAACCAGAAACAGAGTGAGTGATAGCGGATGGAGAATAGACAACAACTCAAGAGTGTAGGGGTAAGAGAGCAGAGAAAATAACAAAAAATGGTCAAAGGAAAAAAGAAAATAAAGCTTGAAATTTTGTATATATATACACATGATCTAATAAGAATTTATACCAATGTAGTGGTAGGTAAAGTAACAAACAATAAAACAGTATTTTTTCCTTAAAAGAATTTTCATTTTTACTTACATAAAATTAGGCAAAACACACAGGCTGCTCATCTACTTTATCACATTACATCCGACCACCTCATGTTTCATGTCCTAAGAAGCCAATTATCCACCTTAAAACACGACTGATCCTCTATCATGGAAGATTACTGTGAGAGAAGGTGACCTTCACAGGCATGTTTAAGGCTTAGGCATGGAATGACTACAAAGTAAATACCTCAAGTAGACAAAACATCTCAATAAAACTTGTGTATGTATGTATGTACGTACGTATGTATGTATGTGTGTATGTATGTCAAAATCTAAGCTTTGTCTAGCTGCCAGAGCACTGCTGAATATCTTTCACCTTCAGTAGGGTCTGAATGACTAGCTTTCGGTTTTAACGTTTGAAATTTTAAGTATTTTTGAGACAGGACTGCATCACGTTGAGAAAACCTTAAAGCTGATTCACAAGTCTTTTCATTAGTTTTATCGAAACTAATTTACACATAGGAAAAAAGGTAGAAACCCGAGACATTATCAAGACAAAGAAAAACCATAAAAATACAAATTTAAAAATCTTCCTTGATGCATGAGTACACATGCTCTTTTTTTTAAGTTTTCTTACACATTTCTCAAACTCTGACTAGGTTGAAAATTTTAAAATAAGAAAACCAAAAGCACATTTATAAAATCAGCACCGATTCATATATAACTTTTATTTAAAATGTAGATACCCATTTCAACATTAATATGCTGGATTTCAAGAGAAAGGTGATTTTCTTCAAACGCGCTACTTTTATTCAGAGTCCACACAGTGGCACTACCAAGGGGAAGGAATCTGCTTGCTGTCGGGGATACATTTTTGTGGGAGCTGGGAGTGGTGCGTGTGTGTGTCTGTGTGTGTGTGTGGAGGGGGGTTGTCCGAATCTTTGGGTAAGCTTTAGGACTTACTGCTTAACAGTGTGGGCATTTGATGGAACCTCTGGGAATCCTCACACTACTAAAGGGATCCCGACTGATTCTACTTGACGTTTCACCATCTGAACCACCAGTGGTTATCGGGACCACAAATCAGGTCCAAAAAAACAAAAATGGGGAAAAGAAACTTAAAAACACACAAACAGAAAAAAGACCTCCGTCCACTTGGCTAACACAGTACAAGCAAGCTACTACAGTCTGTTTATAAATTACTACTTCACACCTGGTTACTTACTACTATTATAAAAAGGGTTAGACATAAAAAAAAGTTTTTAAGTTAAACACACCAATTCATCCCCATTTGAGAAAAAACAAACTATTATAGATTTCTCTTTAGACCTGTCTGATTTCTAAAAGGTTTGGAAGTGGCCTGTCACTCTATTTCTGAACAGGAAGAGCTTACCCAAGATTATAAAAGTAAATATTTGAAACAAAGTCCTCTCTGAGCAAGCAACACTGAGTGTGGGTGTCATTGGTCCACATGTAGTACAAGCCAGAAATGTTCATTGCAGAAAACACTTCTGTTTTCGCATCTATAATTCTCTTTAAATACAAAGCGCCTCTTCTCTTCTTCTCCCAGCATCTAAATATTAGCTTAAAACATGGACACCCCAAGGACCTAGAGGGAACAATTTAAAAAAAGAAGAAAAAAAAGGGGGTTAACAAACCTTTTCCCCCCCCGAAGCACACAAACGATCAAATGTCCTAATTTTTTTTAACAGGTCAGATGTTGTTAGGTTATAGTTAATAAAGATAATTTGCAACCAGTACAACATAATGACCCATATCACAGAACGTTAGGGGTCCTTACCGATTCATCCATGATAGAAGCCGGATCAAAGTAATCTGGCTTCAGCTCAGACCTCTCACGACGGTTCTTAGAAGGGGGCTGCAACAACAAGAAAACAGTTACATTTTGGCTAGAATTTCTGCCATCTACCACTGTCATTGTGCAATTTATTTGCATATAGAGTGTAAACATGCATGACACCTTTGCAGAAATCTAATAATCACAAAATGTTGTTTAAAAAGATCTATGATCTGGAGTTGTACAGCATTTTGGCTTGGTTTTAAACAGCACACAATGGGTCGAAGCACAAATGCAGCATATGCACACGACCCGCTGGAGCCCCAATATGTAGTACGAGGTGGGCACGGATTGTCCCTCGATTGCACCACTCCGGCCCCCAGTGACCAGAACGACATGCTATGCCTTTAAGGGGTTTCTTGATTCAAAGAATTACAATATAAAAACTTCTATTTAATTAATATTTATCAAACATCTGCCACGTAGCTGGGGCATAGTGCAGTGGTTTTTACAGCAAACAAAAATCACTCGACAGAAGTAAGAATTTAACCAAAGAACCGTGTCAACTGAACTGTGCCTCTCACCAGATCAATGTCCATGGTGTCAAAGTCCATGCCCTCATTGAGGTCATCCATACGACCCTCTGATGACATCATCACATCCTCCACAATGGGCTCTTCATCTTCCTCCATTAGCCCAGTGCCACGGCGACTGCACAGACACAATACACCTTTCAGATCACCTAATTCAGGACAAGTAAATGAGCCGGTGTGCACATGTGCATGTCTTACATAGCGTGCTGCAGGTTGGTCCTGAGCTTGGCGTAGTTCATGGCTCTTTCCTGCTGCTGGCGTGCCTCTTCCTGCTGTCTCTGGGCCAGCATCCACGTCACCTGGGAACTACGCACACATACACACATCAAAAAGATACCAAGTAGATACTGCTCCAACAATAAGGATGGCCTGCTGGCCTACAGCCAGATATAACTCTCAGATAGGTTGGGCCCAGGAAACTAGTCAGTTGCTGTCCCAGTAGGCCCTGCATTTGGCAGGCCTCAGTGCAAGCAATTTGCTTCTAAAATGAATAGCACATAAATAGGAAAATCACATCAAACCTTGTTCTAATGTCCTCTGGCTCATATTACAACCCTCCAATCTAATTTTCTGAGTACAAAATAATCTATTATATTGACCGACAGACAGAATTGCTGGACATAAACATTCCTAATAACCCATCCAGAGCCCAAATGGTACCTACGACGACATACTTGTAATCCATAGGTGTTTGATGGTGCTGGGGCGTCTGGTGATGGTGCTGCGGGTGTTGATGGGGCTGCTGCTGATCGTGGGGGAGCGGGTAGACCCCCATGTAGCTATCGTCCCGGCCCCTCTTGGGCTCCCGCATGGCAGTGGAGGTGAGGTGTGGGGACGGCAACATAACCGGGGTCTGCATGCTCTGCTGCCACACCTCGCTGCTACTGCTGCTCTCCTCTGGGGGGGGAAGCGCAAGAAACTGTTTAACCCATTAAGACCGGGAGCGACGTCTGCGTCCTTCTCCCTTTAAGACCGGGAGTGACATGTGCACGCATTAAATGATATCGTTTTCAAGACCCACAGCCGATTAAATGCATCGTTATTCACTGAAATACACGTGGGGAAGGTGGAATGCATTCTAGGATTTGTACTTTTTTGGCCTCTGGCCAAGGTATAATACCAAAAATAACAGTCTCTGATACTACGCATTTTGGTATGTCAGCATTTCCTGGTTGTTCAAAACTAACACATAGCAACTGTTTCCCATCCACAATATTGGTGTAATTAAGAGAAATTATTTTATATGCCTTGAACTTTAAGTTAAGCAAGTGCTCTCAAACTTTTAAACTTCTCCCACAATAGTTAGTGCTTTATTAAAGTGCATTATGCAAAATTTATTATGCAAGTTGAGTCTTTCTTGGAAGACATCCTGGTGCACTTATAACTCATATTCCTACACAGGAGGAAAATAAATCTTAAAGGAAATAATGCAAACATATTACAGGCCTTTCTAGCTTCAAACTTTAATGAGGCTCCTAATTTTTTGACAACTTAATAGCTTAAAATATAACTATAATAAACTATAAACCCCATTAAAAATAAGCAGATAAAACTAAATAAAAAATAACCATTCTTTCAAAATTATGAAATCTTCCCAATGGCGTCCTGCCTGCCATCCCTTGACCCCTCTTTTGAAAGCCAACGTTTCAAGGTGACCCCGTAAGGAGGGGCTCCATCTTCTGACTCCCTCACCATCTGCTGTTTAATCTCCACTCTCTCCTTCAAGAGAGGCTGGCACCTGGGTTAATCTGGGCTCCAAATCATCTTTCCTACCATACTGGCTTGGCAATGTAGCAACTGTGACAAAGACCACTACTTATGGATACCAAGGGATGCAGGGCCAATGATAAACAGTGTTGTTATTCCTGGCTAGGAATAAGGTGAACTACATGAAGGGTTTTGGCGTCCCTGTGTGCCATGTACCTTCTGGCAGCTTCCTCTTGGCTGCTGAGGTTCCAGCTGTGACGACGGCAGGCTTAATCTTCTTGGAGCGGACCGAGGAGCCTCTGCTGGAGTAGCCGCTCATCACAGACATGGTGTCGTCGTCGCCGCCCGCCTGCAGGGAGTTCCTGTAGGAGATGAGCGGGAGCCAGCAGTCCTCTCGCTGCAGAGCCATCTGGAACGTCATGAAGCGCTCCAGGTACATGTGGCTGTGCAGGGTGCAAGGCATTGGACACGGAATGAGCGTACACTCACGCAAATATGCTCACACAAGACAAACACCCGGCACACCAGAACAGGTGCACATTCCAACTGTGTGTGTGTAAAAGGAAGGGGGGGGGCATACACATGCAACGCAAACATCAGTTGCACCAGTTGTCAAGAACACCTGTTGTGCTGAGAGAGGCTTCCAGCATGACATGCACACTTACACAGTCCTCTTGTCCTGCCTCATGAGCTTGGACGAGAACTCGCTGAGGATGTCCAAGAAAGCCAAGTTGAGCGGAGGGTTGCCCTCTCCCTGGGGGCTGGGGTCCTTGAACGCAAACTCTATACCATCCCTGAGAGACAGAGACAGACAGTCAGGCCAGGGCAGTAATCCCAGGATGTCCAGCGAAATTTGTTTTCCCCTTTGCATGCTTCTGAATCAATCCCCCACAAATGTTTCATAGCATTACAGCTTTAGGGTGGATTTGAACATCATCCCTTTTTCCATTATGAAGATATGTTCATGTTCTCGACACATGGGAATAGTTATTGACCATGGCCGTACCCACTGCTAAGTCTACCTAAGACTCTCCGAGAGCCGGGAGAGACCTACAGTACCACGCCACCATACACAGATGCAACACATAAGAGAAGGTCCTTTGTCTATAAAAATCTTATTATTATTAAAAATTGTCTATAAAGAACGTATGGAAGCCTCACTTGTGCAGCATGGCAATGGCATCTCTGGTTTTGACCTGGTCCAGACCAAACGTGAGAGAGAAACGTCGGGCCAGCTCCTTGATCCCACAGAATGAAGAGGAGGAGCGTTCGAACCCGTGGCCCAGCTCTGACAACATCTCATTGAACAGCTACAGGGGAGGAGACAGGAGAGGCGAAATGATCGTCCACAGTTTGAACACCACTGACCTACAGCAAACCCTGATAAACCCTTGAACTCGTGTCTCAAATGAAGCTCACTGTTCATTGAGCGTGTACACGTACCTGCTGAAGACTGAGGATGAGGGTTTTGGCACACTGAATCTTGTCGATCTGTCGAGTCTTACTCATGGTCTCCTTGATGATGTCACCGTAATCATTGTAATACTGCAACAGATATGAAATGACGTTAGCCAACTATGCGTGTGTGACATAGGTGGGTTCAATGACACGCCCGACTGCAAGGCCAAACCTACCCTCATGTACTGCTTGAAAATGTCCGCCCCAGTCTTCATCTCCACCACACAGTAGATAATGAGTTTGCAGTAGGCAGCCAGCAGGTTCCTCCTCTTGTGCAGAGCTTCAATCTTCCCTGCTTCATCATCTTGTTGCCCATCTGATGGTGCATGCACATTTAACACTGTCAGTTTTACTTTCACATTCATTTACAGCAAAGTCCGGCGGCGGGATGTCATATCTGTGTGCCATTTGCAATTGCAAAATAGTGTGTGTGCTGGTGTTGTTTTAGAGTGCGTGGAGCGGTGGTAGGTAGTAGGTGGTAGGGTGTTGGCCTGAGCACCTGTGCTGTTTGTGTCATCGTCCTGGTCAATGAAGACATGATTGAGAATGAAGGAGAGCAGCTCAGACTGCAGCGAGTCTTCCGGGGAATAGACCAGCGGTTCTAGGTGCTCCCGGCCCCCAGACACCATCTGGTGGCTGAAGATCATCAGAAGGTCACACAGGATTGTGAACGCCTACAGGGGGAAAGAGACACGAAGACGAAACAGTTGGTGGACATTATTGGTACATTCTGAAGAGACACCACCCTGCACTGCAAAAACTTCAGCCACGCAAGAGCCGGTGTGACGGCCATATGTGAAGCGGTTGGTCAGGTCACTCATATGTAAAGCGCGTTACACTCCAGCGGTGCGTTACCTGTTCTTTGACAGCCGTGTTGACATTGGTGAGGTAGCGCTGACACATCATACAGAATGCCCTCATCTGCTTCCTCAGTGTGACCATGTCATCCTGATTTAGAAATAACAACATCCAAACGTTAAAAAAATACCGGGCCACTCAAACGTGTTCAGTGCAAGAGAAAGACAGAAGCTTTAGCAACGCCCACCTTTCTGGAGCTTCCCTCTGATAATTTAGCCAGGTGCCACAGGATTACATAGTGGGTACACTGCAGTGAGTGGATCACAATCTACTCACACACAAACAAGAACAACCGTGTATTAGGGCAGTGTCAGGCGATTCCTAAATGTTTGAATATAGTATTTTTTAAGATGCAATAATATGCATACTAATTGTTTGTTTTGTTTTAAAGAGCATACAAAGTAGTAGTTCACAGCTTGCAGCCAGGGAACTGCAGTATTAGGGAATATCAGTAAGCGCCTGCTGGAATATGTCCATGTGTAACTGTTTACTGGAGGCACACTAACCTGCTCTGGCATGTCTCCGTTCTCTATGCCGGTGTTGAGCAGCTTGAAGTTGCTAGTGAAGAGGTCCCACTGAGACAGATCATGTGCACTGACATAAGGGAGAATGGTTAGTTTTGGCCACATGCATGCAGGCAGACAAATGCAGTGAATGGACAAATAGCTTCTACGAATATCAGCTACAGTAGCTTAATGTTTTTCATACTTATGGAAAGCTGTAATCCTCTTTAGAGTGGACAGAACCTGGTAGGCATCATCTTCATCAGCGTCTTCACCCTGTAAACAGAGCATTATATAAACATTTTATTCAAATGTTTTGGTTCCTTAAGAATGCTTTAATAAGAAGTTTAACTGCCAAAAACACACAAAACATTTAGTTCTGAATGCACCAATCTCACTCCATATTTATCTTTACGTGAGCCTGACCTCTTGCAGGAAGTCCTCTAGTAATCTGTTGAACTTGTCTACCAGCTCGTCCAGTAGCTGGGACCGGGCGATGTCTACTCTGTTGAAGATGGTGAACTCCTCGTTGCAGAGGGCGTGGTAGGTCTTTGAGCAGACCTCCAGAACCTCAGTGTCTGTGTGCTTCTCAACTATTTCTTTGATTTGACGTAACAGGGACTCCAGGTGCTGGGTTAAATAAGACAGAAATATTGCTTCACTTAATCAACAGACAGTGATTCTCTCTTTTTAAAACTATCATGGTGTAGGGAACAGGAAGTCTGAGGCACAAAGCGTGTTCAACGTAATGGTTGACTCATGCTTACCAAAGCAAAAACATGGTTATGTGAGCTGTTTTAATAGTTTCTTTCTTCAAACGCAAGGCAGAGCGAAAAAATGTAACTCCAGGCAGGAATTCAAAGCAGATCTGCTTCGCGTGTAGTGTGCACCGGGCTTTAACGTAATACCATACGTCTCCCTCTCTGTTCGTTGATCGTCAGTAGAGCCTTCTCGTGATAGCAGAACGAACAGGTATAGGAGGGGTAGCGTGAGGGGACATAGTCCAGTAGTTAATTGATCGCGGATGGCGTCATTGTCTCACGACGGATTAAAGAGAAAAAAAATATGCTAAAATGGGTCACCAAATATACTTTGGCAGCCGTTAATATACCTGGGCGGGGTCCAAGTAAAGTCTGTGTGTGGGAAACCCTGGCATAAGTTATGTTATATAACAAAGCTTTTCAAATCTAATTAAGTAGTTTCTATAAAACTGTATATGATGCTTTAAATGAACACACATGATAACCAGACGGCACAGACAATTTCACACAAAGCTCCCATCTAGGATGATCATGAAAATGTATGTCCTTAAGTAGACAGTACTTCTGACTGACTTTTAATACTAAATGTGATTACAGTCAAGCCTCTCAACTGAGAACGGAAGGTTTTTCCCACCTGAAAGTAGACCCTTTGAAATAGATAAAGAAAATAAATCCCAGCTTTTAACCATGATTGAAATAACCCTTTAAGAAATAAAATAAATTAACTTCGTCTTACCTTCTCCAGGCGTCCTGTGGTGTAAATTTCCAGGTCAAAGAACTGAGGCAGCTGCAATAGGTTTGTCACCTTCTCAGCATCCACAGCATACTGCATAACAAACACACAACAGTATTTTCTATACAGAAAAGACCTTAGAGGCTTTGCAAATGCTCTATCATGACCTTAATTTTGCTCTGTTATCAACAGTGACACCACACTAAACAGAATGTACCAGAACCGTGTACAAAGCATTTTAACAAGATCACGATATGTTTTAGTGAACCAGGGATATTAGCTTCTTAGCCAGTACTAATTCTATATAAATTGTACAATGGTTACTTAGTAAGCACTAATGTACCACCATCAGTAAAGCCATTAAACAGGCAATTATTTTGTATACTTGTTATAACTGAATTAGAAAAAAAAAAAAAAAAAAAAAAAAAAATTGATATTGTAATATTATTATCATTATAATCATCAACAGGACGATCTATATAAGAAAGTCATAAGAGAAGCCAAAGAAAGACATGTGTAGGCTGTGTCTAAATGGTTCTTTTGTGAAAGCAGCGCACAGAGAAAATAAGACTACATGTCAAAATAATAAATTTCAGTTTAGACAAATTTATCTACGAACATGGGCATCGAGTGGCTCGTTGCGATCTAAATGTCACAACTCACCAACTTAATTTATTTAGTAGGCCTAGCCTAATTTAAATGGGAAAGTTAGTGACTTAGGCCACATCCACACTAGCACAGGTAAAAAAGCATTTTTGACCACGCGGCCACAGAACCGTTTACGCCCGTGTTTAAAAAAGTATCCGTGTTCATGCTGAAACGGTTACTCCGGGGGGGAACAGCATACGTCATTGAACTGTGCATGCGCAGGTTGCTAAACACATGACCATACGCAGCCAGCTCCTCTGTGTCATTCCCCCTGTTGTTTACGGAAACACACTTCTGCTCCACTAAAGGCAGGCAGACAGACTAAGCTAAGACCTAAAACTCAAAAGTAAACAACGACAATCAAGTCGCAAAAGCTGTGAAAAATACGCACTGTGAGACATGTCAGAGCAAATATGGTGACATAAAGATCTGTTATCAAATCAAATCATGCTAGTGTGGACAGGGTCTTAGATTATAATGAAATGTTAAAGTTTAACCCTGAATAGGGATAAGAAAATTACATTCCAAACCTCACAATGTCACTGTTGCACACTATTACTAGGCCTATAGGAAGATAAAAATTTTGGTGCTTTCAAAGTGCAGCAGATTGATGCATTTAACTTTAAAATGTACAAAACCCTACAGGGTTTAAGGTCCACCCACAACAGTCTCACAAAATCCTTTGGGAAACACTGATATATATAATTAATTTAACATGTCTACCCTTTTCGACTCTAAGCCTGTTCCTGAAATAGAACAGGAAAGCAATGAATTATAGGTCTATAAATACTGAAGTACGTGCAGTACATGTGCATCTCGGAGATATCGAGAGTGCGCACGTAAATCCACTGGTGAAACCTTATTTAAATTAGTCAGACTAAATTAGATTCAGCGCACTTCCTTGAAAACTGTGGAGCTCCGATTGCAACTTTGAGCTTATGCAAGCCACGCTATTTTGATAAGCGCTGCTTTATATGGTTTGTGAAATACCCGCCGGAGTGAGCCAGGAGAAACCCTGGACAGGCTTTGGTCAAAACATAGTTTATATGACACACCTTGGCCAGTAGAGGGGGCAATGCCACAGCAAACAGCTCTGTCATCCTGGTTCTGTCATCCAGCTGAGTTTTCTTCTCCTTGGCAGTCATCACCTGGTAAGCAATAGACATTCATCTTAATGCTTGTTAAAACTGCCTGCCGAATATACTGTTCTGCATCCTGAGAGAGTGCAGGTGAGCAAAATGTGGACTCCAGCTTAACAAAAAGGTCATCGGGGCTACGTTAAGCACACATTTTACGCTTGGCTACAGTCCATGAGCTGTCTAATTGTTTGGAGGCCTTACCCTCTTTCCAGTGCCTCTGCCTACAGGTGGGTGGCACTCAGCAGCCTGTCGCACAGTGCACAGCATGATCTCAATCAGAGCCGTCTCCTGTCTGTCAGTCAGAGCTAGGAGAAACACACAATAGAATGGTCAAGGTGAATGCATACAACTCCCATTGTTAGGGACGCCTATGCTGTTGTCTGCTGGTAAAAGCTTTACGGTTGTACCTTCCTCTCCGGGCATGGGTTCGTCCAGCAGTAAGCTGATCATACACTCCCAGTCCTTAAGGAGCTCTGCACCACACTCCCACAGAGAGTCCACCAGGTAGGCTGCATGCTCATGGAGCTAGGAAAAGCACGCCCAATACAATCAGAAAATAAGTTTTGATAACTCACAGAAACGACAGTTGGACAAATAGGAAATAAAGAAATGGAAGGATTGTGTACCTCACTCTCAAGGAAAAAGAAGACCGTAGTCTTGATGAGGTTGGCGTTTGGGCTCTGTCTTCCTCTCCTCTTGGGGGCACCCTCCTCCTCAGGTTCCCGCTGGCTGAACAATCTGAAGGCACAGAGTATGTATTGCTCAGAAGATGTGTCTCATAACTGTCAGCAGAAGCTTGGTGCTTAACATTTAGTCTGGCCCTGGTCTGAGAAGCAACACAAAGAGATGCAACTTGAACAGACAGAGGAGGAGACAGAAATGTAAATTTCCAGACTTCAAGATACAAAATAGAACATGAGCATTATGAGTACATTTCTGTAGATGCTATCTTTGTATTCTGAACATGAGTTCAGAATACAACAAATATTGATTCTATGTATTTCTTCTTCCCTCTCCTCTCTGTTCAACAGAAAAGTCATAAATTAACTGCTTGCAAATGACTCAAAACTGCGATTTGCATGCCGCATACTTCTTGAAGAGGAACTCTCCGGCTGCAATGGCGACCGGCCTGTGAGCAGAGTAGACCAGATGATAGACACTCTCACAGTCTTCGGGGCTCAGCACCTCATCTGTACTACTGCAGAGACAAACATCACCATACATACAGTCAGTCACTCATTCAGAGGTCAGCATAGATACAGGTAGTCTGTGTGAGAGAATTAAATCCATTTGCAGGAGTACCTGCCGCTAAGTGGCAAAGTCCTTTTTATAGTGATCAGCATCCATGCAGTTTTATGACCATGACTGTTAGCAAATAATCAACAGCTACTTACTGCAAGACAAGAGTGAGCAGTTTTATTGCTTGTACTGCAACATCATACTCTTTATCTAGAGTCATTGAAACGATACGATCCTGTGGGAAGAGAGAAAAATCAAAATTAGAATATTCAGGGAAGAGTGTCATTCCATAAACAGGACTGCACAGTGTGACATGTCGCACATGTTGCGAAGAAATCGGTCTGTGCGATTAATTAATTTACCGCAGTACATCATGAGATACAGTTGTGTGTGAGAGAGAGTCGCTTGTTTGTGTGAGACTCATCGCTAGTTTTACATTTACAGCATTTGGTAGACGCTTTTATCCAAAGCGACTTACAATTAATACATTTGTCAACAGTTGAACTGGTTAACCGCCAGTTTTTGCAAGCAAATTCTCCTAGAATAAGCGCAGCATCATGTAATAAGGTTACTTCACCTATGCCTTTGCACAACAATACTCGAAAGTGTATCATTCGCTCCTCAAAACAGTCTGTAATTACATTAATCGAAAGTTATCATTTACTCTTCAAACAATCAATAATTGCTAACTGTAAAGTGCTTAATGTTCTAAGAGCTGATCTAACAGAGTAGAACTTTTTTTTTTTTTTTTTTAAAGGGAGGAAAGGAGGATAAAATAAGGATTGTTAGTGGGATTATTGCTATGAGGTATAAAGATCGGTGGCCGGGGTACCGAGATGGATTTTAAGTCTCTTGTGGAAGTTTACTTCTATTGTCTATTGTGTGATTAAAAATCATGTCTGCATATAGTCTATACATCCAACACCAAATCCCACAATTCCTACAGAACGATCCCCGTTTCCTTAGCGAGTCGAGCTAGAAAATGAAGCAGTATATTCAAGTGCTCAACCCAAACGACTCTGCGAGGGGGAAACAAAAGAACAATTGCTAAACAAAATTAGGGCCAAAATGAAAGGGAAAATGTATAGATATAACCCAGAGTGGAAAAGGGATTTCAATTGGCTAACTTTTGATGAGAAATAGCAGCTCTTGTTCTGTTGCAGAGAGGCTCCGCACACACATACAGCTTCCCATTTTTTGTTCTCATATTAGTGATTTACACACTTATAATAATATTGTATGTATGATGTTATACATTTAAATTTACACGGCTGAGGCGTAATATATTGATGTTTTGTATACTGTTATCTCTCTGCAATTTACCATTATGAGCAAATAAAGAAAATGTCTAAACAATTCTTGTTGAGGTTTGGATTTTGTGTGCCCTGTATGCAACACTCATGTCCTTGTCAGTCACATACCTATTTAAGTGATGAACTGCACTACTTGGGGTTGTTTTTACAGATGGTTACAGACGTTTATACTCGTGCTACAATGTTGTGGCCTGTCTTACAAAACGATAAACCACTGTAACACCAGTGCTATGTGCAAAAAAAGTTAACGTACAGCCCTGATAAACAATTAGCCAGTTCCCGGTGGTTCAATGAAAAGTGTCTGTACGCTAGGCATAAAAGCAAAATAGTTTATTGGCTCTAATTGTAAACCACAATGTTCAAATGTCAAATGTTTAAGTTGTCCAGCAGGTGGTGCTGACCTTAAAGCGACTGGTGAAGAGTTCCAGTCTTGTGTTGAGCTCTCTGTTGTAGTAGAGGCCCTGCAGAGCTGTCAGACACTTGAGACGCACTTCGCCTTGCTGGAAGATACAATGTATGGTAAAACTAAATATCAAGCAATAGATCACGTAAGATTTTAACTTCAGAGTTAAATAAAAAGTTGAGTATATTAACTTTCTGTTTTCCTACCTTATCATGCATGGTCCATCCCACATACTTCAGATAGCTGTCGTTGAGGAAGGCGTCACTGTAGAGTTTCATCCACACCCCAATCTCTTCTATACAGATGGCCCTGATTTCTGCTATTGAATCACTAAAAACAACAAGATAAAAAGCAACAAGGATAATTAAAATCTGTAACTGTGACATCAATAATACCAAATATATCATGGCTCCATATTTGAAATATGTGGAACCATACCGATATCGGTGAACAAATACTCCTTTGAATATTGCATTCATCATGTTTTCAATCTCGTCCTGATTTTCTTGGAGCTGAAATATAAAGCACAGCCATGGTATTTGAAGATGTTAATTTAGTTGCACAATTGTGGTAAGAAGGCAGTTAAAAGCAGTGGAAGGCCTTGTTGGGTTGCCATGTTGAAAATGTGTGCGACAGCCACTAACTATGCCACCATGCTGGCATGCCGTTAGAGTGTACTAGCAGATGGATGCCCAGTGGGACCTGCTGTTACATAACCTGCCAATGCTTTCTGGATTTCACTTGACACTAACAATGCCAGTCCAAAACCTACAGGTGACACTGCTAAAAATGGAGAGGACCGACTGTCAGGGACGACTGACGGGAAAAAATACTTCATTTATTGGACTTGAAATTATTACATTAGACATCTTGAACATGAGAATTTAGTCTATTTAGTCTAGTCTATTTAAGTGGCTATTGTGTGCATGAGTGTCTATGTCTGTCATATCTGAAGGAGGAGGCAGCAATAATAATGCTCCTAACATTATGCACCATCTACACTACCCTCTAGATAATGTACCTCTAAAAACACATGTTGCAAGACTAAGTTGATAAAGCATCTAAGCATAATTGCAACAATTTCCCCCAACAGACAGATTGTTGGAAAAACGTGTATCAGGCACTACTAATAAAAATGGCATGGCCACGGTTTTGTGCATGTGCAAAAATCAAGCACTGATTACCGAGCAAGTTTTCAGGTGGTCACACTCACCTCTTTGCGTTTCTGCAGGAGAAGCTCCAGCCTATCATTGGCCCTCTTGGCCACAATCTTGTTCCTTTCCGTCTCATACTGGCGCTGGGTGTTGTCCATGTTGATGCTCAGGTTAAGAGCTACATTCACCAGGGCTGTCATCAGCTTCATGGCTACAAAAGAGCAGCTGAGACTGAAGACACTCCACTAAGCAATAACTCTGCATTACACCACCCAAAGAGGTACCATACACATATAAACTCATCTGCCTTACCTGCAAGCGTTGAGGTGTGTCTGAAGGCTCGGACCTGAGAGTCTGACAGTCCGGTGAGGAGAGAGATTACCGTGTCCATCATGTACTCGTCGTAGATTATACTGTACTGGCACTGGCGCACCAGCACCGCAATGAACTCACAGAAACTCGTTTTAAACTTCTTCCACTGAGGCCCTGCTATAGTTAGAGGGTAGTCGCCACTGTCCTAAATTTGCCACATAAGAAAGGTCATTTTTAACAGTTGATCATAGCAATAAGAAGATTACACCAAATCTACTTTAGTTGCAGACTGCACTGGCACATAAATTACCTCATCAAACTCTTCTGTCATTCTTCTGATGATTTCAGAGTTCTGCATGTTGCGGAACATCTCTCCGCTAACCACACCTGACAAACACATAGGGGAGAAACAAGACTAATGTTTATGGGTCACACACAATTTCATTCTGATTTCATTTGACTTCCAATAAAATCAAGCCACACAGTGGGGTGGCATGCACACACCTTTGCATCCTGAGCACTGTATGAAGAAATTGATGAGGTCTAGGAGAGCAACATCTCTGTCATGTTTGTAGGACTCAATCCATTCGTCAACAACAGACTGTAGAAATACAATAACAAAAAACATGATTAATGACATGCAAGACAGACTTATAGAAGAATTTGAAGAAAATGCCATAAAAGTTATAAAACAAGACTTCATTTCATAGAGTCAAGAGAATGTGGCAGCTTGTACCTGCATTGCACTCCTTCCCAGCTTCACCACCTCAAATAGCATCATGTTTTCCATGCCATTTTCTTGGTGGTGACCATTTATCCGGCCTGCTGCCTTTCCTCCTTTACCCTTCTCCCCTGCTGCCTTCTTCCCCTTCTTCCCCCCCTAAATGGTAAAGTGCAGGTGGAGGAAAGGGGTCAAAATTAAGTTCAACAGGTAGAAATTCTGTACAGGTTCGATTGCGTTTCTTTTCTAAGCTGCAAATCACCATTTGCTGTATTTTTTCATCTCTAAAAAGAGGTTGTGTAAAATACAAAAATTTTACGATAAAACATTGAATATATTTAATTATATACTGTTCAATGATTAATACATACATATAATATCGCTACAAAACAATATAATTAGGTTTCTACCACACATTTGGACAATATCCTCACAAACTTGGAAGTCTTAGCTTAGCAATTTTAGGGAAATTGGGTAATGAAGTTTTATGTACCTTTCCCTTAGCTGAGATTGCACTCCTTCCATCAGGATCCTCAGAGAAGTCTGTGTCTGAAGAGAAACGGGTGTCTGTATCCCTGCAAAGCAAAAGCCACCATCAGACACAAAGTCACCAACTGAACTTTAATTTCAACATTGCATGAAAGTGAAAGCAGACACTTACTGAGGAAAGGGGAAGTCTGACGGTAATTCTGGTGCTGCTATCATTTCTGTAACATCTTCTGGACAACTGCAACTTGTGATTGGCTTGATATCCTCAATAAATAAATGTCAGGAGAGGATGTCGCATGTGACCTAAATGGTGTTGAAGACATGCAGAATGTGTTTCATTAATAAGTGCTTAAAAGAAAAGCAGCTCTGTTCCATGTTTTCAAAGAAAATGAACACGTTCCTTCCACCATATTCAGAAGAAAAAAAACTTTCACATGGTAACAGAGGGCGGGCAAAAATGCATCTGTCATGTGCAGCAAGCTGTGTGCTCATTGGCTCTCTTTTTTTCCTCTCCCCTGGTTTACAGACAACGTCACATATAAGAGCAAGGCATTTCCTCAATATCCAAATATGGCAGTGGCCTATCCGCCCCACACTTATCTCAGCCAATCAAAGCAAAATATCAACATCAACAAGAAACAGTAGGCTATAGACAAGCGATGGCACTGTTGTGATAATGTGTATATTAGTGACCTAGAGGCAAAACCACATACTACAAATACAGTTGCTCAAGTATCACATCCTACATTGACCAAACGTCCCAATCGAAAGAAAACACCAATCACATACAGATTATACACAAAGAAGTCCATAAGTCTATCAAATGTACTCCATTAAACGAACTCCTCCCATCTCAGCAGTGGTCCTGAACTGGGTGTGCCTTTCCAGTAGTACTACACCGAGTAGCGGTAGTCTGTCATTCAAATATTAAAGTTACAAGCATTGGGTGGACCATCACAAACACTGCCGGTTTAACATCAAAGCTAATTGGGCGGCGGGATTCTGCAAAATGTCTATATAACCTAAATTATGTTTCGTGTAGTCTCCACAAACGATCCTGAGAAAAATTCCACATACAATCTTGCATTACGACCGACGTGAAGAACTGACGCTATTTGAATACTTTAAATTCTACATTTACTGAGTTGCATTTAGAATTAATCATAGCGTGGCTACTTCCCTTCTGTTGTGATGGTGGTTGCGTGACAAGTCGACAGGATTCAAGGGGAGTTGACTGAAAAGTGGCGCCAAACCCGGTAGACTGTACAATAAACTTCTTACCCCAATTCAAAGTATTAGTTTAACTTGGCATACAAATAAATTATCACCGCCTTATGTACTTTGAGCAAGGAAATTATACCTTAAAGTCCCTGCTCGGTGTGAACGACACCGACAAGGCTGCGCTGTTCCACGGCTCCTGTCAAAATTGACACCGGTGCGTAGCTATCGCTAACTAACGTTAGCTGAACAACCTAGCGACGAGGTGCCATATCCCTTTCCTAACTAACGTTAGTTCTACATTTCTATATTTTGTGACCAATAAGAAGTGAACATACAACTGGGCAGAATGGCGATGGTTGTAATTAATGCGCCGTCGTTAACACTAACAAGCTAACGTCTAGCTGGTAGTGAGTCCATAATAACAAAACAACGCAAGCTTTACTGTACTGGTGCAAGCTAACATTAGCTAGCCGCACTGGAGTATCTGTTTCCAAGAACAGTAATAACTTTTTGCAAAATTAGCAGTATGAAACGCTTGCCAAAATGAATTGGTCATAGTAACGATATATAATATGAGTTTCCCTCTATCTGAAAACAGCTTATATCAGCCAGTGTTGCTAACAGCTAACGTTACCTTTACCTAAAAAAAAAACATCACGTCCTTGCGTCCTCCATCTTGCCTCGGGAGTTCCAGTAATGTATTGCATAAGCAAGTAATACTTTGTTTACATATATAAAACTACAACCAGGTTATTGGGACTACCGAGTCGCTTCTTTTAATTACAAAGAACTCGTTTAGCGCAACTACGCAAAAACGGCACTAGCTAGCTACCAACCGAAGTAGCTATCTAGCGCGAGCTAGCAGCTCAGGCACACATCCGCGCTGTGCTCGTCAATGCTAGCATGGCTAGCGAGCTAACTAGCAAAATACAAATCAACTAACTTCCAGATTGCTCTCCGCCATTTTACAGCTAACTTACCTTTTTGTGAAAATTATTTCCGATAGAATCCAAACTTTTAATATTCTTATCAAGGTTCCGTCGTAATTTCAACACAAATGTGTAAAAAGTGTTTGAAAGTCGCGGTCAGAGGCGGTTTCGGACGTTCTCTCTCACCCCGCTTGCACCGTAGTTCGGTTTGTTGTTTCGACGAACTGGGGGGAGGAAATTCTGGTGCAGAGCTGCCACCTTGCGGGCAGACTGAGTCTTGTCAGCCTACATCGTGAAAAATTGAGAAATGGGACATCTGGTGGTAGCCGGGAAAAAGTACAGCTGTAAAGAAAAAAAAAAGACCCTTCAAATGCTTAGCCACCGTCCTTTATGATTATAAACAAAAGAAAACAGACTAGCTAATCCCAGATGTAGAACAATAAAATATACTGAACGTTTTTTCAAGAATTGATTATATCTATTTGTTCTAAAATAATGGTATATTTGTGTGAATTTTTCCTCATAATGGCCCAATTAATTAATGTCAAGGTTTTAAAATGTACTTAAATTGCTTGTTTATAGCTCATATTGTATTCCTGAAACTCTACTTGTCTACCGATAAATCCTAGTTTTTTCCAAAAGTTTGGATTTACAAAAGAGGCCATGTGCCTTTAATCAACCTACATAAAATGGCAAATGGAACTCGTATTTCTATTTTGTTTGCATGTAGCTGGTTTGCTGAATCAGAAATCAAGCCTAATTAAGTTATGGATTAGTCAGCTACATCCTTCTCTGAATCAAAGCTAATGGTTTGATTTTATTTTACCCTGATCCAATATATATTTTTTAAACTTTATAACAATACTATTAAATTTTATTAATAAGCAACAATGGATACACTAGCCCCGTTTGTGCATTTGTCATTGGACATCTAATCTACAGTAAAACATGGTTTAAACTTTCCACACACGCACGTTCACAAGAGAGCGCACACACACACGATTGATAGCAAAGAAAAGAATTGGCCTTTTATGCATCAGGACTACATGATTTTAGTGTACACATT
>JAOEHI010000002.1:4839194-4902821 GCA_025447815.1 Percopsis transmontana | reverse complement strand
GCTCACACACAGAAGCAACATGTCTGAATAGATCGCTACAACTGTCCAAGGTGAACCAGGAAGTGTTTAGGCATCCATCGGGTTGATAGCCTACATCATGTCTGAGTGGGAGCTGATATGATGTAGCCTATGCAGTGGACCAAGCAGACAACCCCCCTCCCTTTTCCTCTCTCTCTCTCTTTCCAGGCGAGATAAGAAGCTATCTCACAAGTCTGCCAGACGAACTGGCACCAATACACAATAAATAAATTACACTAAAACAGTAATTTGATCTATTCACATACCCATCCTGCGGGAGCCTGGCACCTTGGTCCCAGGAATGCCCAAAAATGGACTTCCTCCCTACACCTAATGGCAATAAAAAAAAACTTTTTCTCACTAAGAAAATGTTTAACTGATACCTTGACTTAAAATAGAGAACCAGAACTCCAGGGGATACATATCTGCATACCACAACCTCATTCAGGGATTTAAAGATTTGTTCTTTGTTTTAAAATATGTTTTTCTTGGTTTAACTATGTGAATGCATTTAATGAAATGTATTAATGTGTATTAATGTGTAACACTGTCAATTAACAACATACATTGTATAATGTCCTCTGTTTGTTTACAGGACAGGCTGAATTTAGGATTAACTTAAATATACAGAAATATTAGAGTTAACCAGGTTCTAAAAATAGATGTTCTCCTGTAAATCGTGCTCGATACCAAATCCTCAAAGCGCAAGGCCTATTTTTACCCAACGTTGATGTAATTAGGTTTTTGTCATTTAAGTGAAACTTATATTTTCTTAGTTATTTTTGACGAGTAATTTTGTTAAGCAACAAAGCCATATTTATGCCTCGGGAAGTTCACACTTGATAAGAGTTGTTTTCTTTTGTGTGTGTGTGTGTGTGTGTGTGTGTGTGTGTGTATATATATATATATAATATTTTTTTATTATTGTTTATCCATTTTTGTTATATAATCCAATGCGCCTTAGATAATCTAATAGATGGTAAATTTAGCCTAGTACCAGTTTAGGTGAGCCAGTTTGAGTCTACTTGGTCTGACTGGGGTTTTACATTCCGGGTGTATAAGCTTATAATTTCACGTCCAACACTGTTATTCTATAAAGATTGCCGGTTTATTGAAAGGCAGCAATGCGTTTTTTTGTTGAGTAAATACCAGGTTATTGAAGCCTGGATATTGTGTTGCTACTGTGATTATTATTTTGATTCACGTGAAGTTGTGTTTGCATATGCCTATATAATCATATTATTTACTGTATGTAATCCTCACCAATTTTATGTAATAAACTCACTTTATAGCCTATTAAGAAGTTGTTTTCTCGGTTGTTTGGGATATCACAGAACAAGGTCAAGCCTAGTGTCAAAGATTCATAAGATTATTGATTGATTACCAATATTGATCAGACCAAGATTTAAATATTAATTATTAATAATTCATCACTACACCTTCTAATAAACATGCAAAGAAGTTATGCCTTGTAAAATGTCTTGTAAAATGACAATCATTTCCATTTCAGTGGTAAAGCTGACGTTGGATAGCATGGAAAGTCTAGGGGTATAACGGTTCTGAAAGCGAGACTGAAACCACAATACAAAACTCCACAGCCACCCAACCCTATGGGTCACAATTCATCACAAACTGAGCACGTATTACTACCAGAACGCCGTAAAAAACGGTGTTACGGTCATCAAAACGCCACAAAAATGCTCTAGTGCCACCAAATCCCTGTAAAAAAAAATTTGGATTTTCATTGTCAAATGAGTCTACTGGTTAATTTACATAGCCAGTAGTTTTGAACTTCAGTCACCCAAAGCAATGTGTACTATAGTACCATAGTGTACTATAGATTTTATAAACATTTCACTAATGTATGTGGTGTGTTTGTTTTTATTAACGTTAAATGATGTGATGCAATATGTACATAATACTTACAGGATACACATAGTCTACTGCATGAAATACAAACCTACATTTAGAATACCGGTATAATGGCTTAATTCATTTTGTTTCCTCAAATGAAAGACATTAAATGAACCCAATTGGCTTCCACAAATGCCTCTACTATGGCACCGAACCCGTCAATCTGCCGGAAGTCATTCCTTACAATGGGAGTCCGGTACAAGTCCGGCGAGCATCATAGGCTACTTGTATCCATTTCCCTTTAGATTTTGATAGCTATTTACATCCCTATACAAAAAGAAGTATATTACAAAACATGTTTTTCATCTTTCAAAAATTATACTGTGAATTAAGGATTAGGTTTGTACTTTTATAACTTTAAAAAAAAATCATAACTACTACTGCACCATGCTTAAATTCTTGTATATGCAAACTACTTGGCAATAAATCTGATTCTGATTTATAAATGTCATCTTTGTCTTCTGCTACTAGAATGCAAATTTAGTTATGTACATTCTGGCTAAAAACGAATCAATGAACATTTAAAAAAATGATAGGACCTTTTCTCTTAAAAGCCTGTTGATCCTGTGATCCTGAATTAACTCTGACATTGAAGTTATATTGATTGGCATAAAGGCACTTGAATAAGAGCATGCCACCCCATCTAGTGGCCATTTCACATTAGAGGTATTTGTGGAGTCAATTGGGTTCATATGACTTTCAGTTGAGGAAACAAAATTAACAAAGCCATTAGGCTATATTCTAAATGTAGGCCTGTACTTCATGCAGTAGGCTGTGTATTCTGTAAGTATTGTGTGATTATGTTTTTGTCATAATGCCCAGATGAGGTAAAAAAATTAATTAATTAAAAAAAAAAAATTATATATACACGTATCAATAACACAATAATTATTCAACATTTTTGTTTTAGAAATAAGTGTTTTATGATTAGACTACGGCAGTTTATGAATTAAACTAAACTTTTTAGCGTTCCATACAACCCGCTGCGGGTGCAGCCTGTTGAGCTCTCAATATGTTACTGATCTAACAAAACTCATTCTTCATTTCAGACTTAACTCTAGAACCGCATAGACTTTCTATAGATTTGCATCAAAACAAAACACCGAGCGATGTATAGAACTACATCCTTTGGCCGGCTACCAGCGAGGTGTTCGGCTGTTCGGTCACAGTCAATGTCGGCGTCTGAACCCACAGCAGTTCTATAGTATTTCCAAAGCCTTCTGGGCGTTAGTCTTCCTGCGTCTGCTTGTCATCATGTAACTATTCTCAGTGTATTTAAAATTAAGCTACAAGCTAACTGGCCCTGGGAACGTGCTCAAGCAATTACCAAGGCAATCAGGCATTGAATCATGGCACTGGATATGTGCGCTTTTTCAGGTGTTGAAAACAACAGATTCAACGTGTTCAACATGTTCCTTAAAGAGTAAAGTATCCAAACTACATTTGCTTATCCACCCTGGTAATTATAATAAAATAAAAATAATTAATAATAATTAATTTCATGCTCCATAGGCTGATGCTGACAGAGGGCAACACACATTTTTACAGAGAATATCTGAACTTTAATAACTCAAAAGCGTTGCCATTTTAGCCCGAATCCATCAATAAAATCAAAACAAACTTGTTTTTTTTGGCAAGTTTGACTAACCTCATTAAAATATGATCTTTGGTATTACTACTGTTACATTTATAGTTCTTTATCACATGGCATCATGTACAGAAGAGTTAATGCTTTAAACAATTTTATAACAAAAAAGGACTTTACCTCATATCTGTCTTTAGAGGCTGCATAGTGAAGAGGAGTGCAGCCATTCTGATTGACAGAGTTCAGTTGAGCTCCTTTAGCTATTAGAGCTTTTACTATGTCTTCTCTGCCTGCAGATGCTGCAATGTGGAGAGGAGTCCAAGAAGCCTGGGAAATAATACAATACAGTAGACCAGTCACTTCAATAACATATTTAATATAGCTTCTTAGTAGGTTGTATCTAGTTTTGGCATAATTAACAACCTTCGTTGGGTAGTGCTAGTTCACAAGTACATGTAAAAATGTTGGATTATCAACAACAAAATATAAAAACTAGCCTATATCCCAACAATATTGACAGTGATAATATCATTTTGGGGTTATAATTTACACGACTCTATTCGTAATATTTGACAAGCAATCTATTATAATATATTTGCTAATTTAATATAAAAATAGTAAATTATTTAAAAAGTTACATCATCTTGCAGATTAACTTCCACTCCAGTGTCGAGAAGAAACTCTACGATGTCTGTGTGTCCAGCTGAACAAGCCCAATGAAGGGCGGTTCTATTGTCCTAAAAACAAAACCACAAATGCAAAAAATATGATAATTATGACCTTGATTGTCTAACTTGTGTTAAATAATCACTGATAAATTTATAGCATAAACATGATAAATCGAACTGCAGTGTATGTGTCCCATTCATACACCCATACCTGGTCCACCTTGCAAGCGAGAGTTATATCTTTTAAAATGCATTGCTTCAGGTTATCAAACTGTCCTGTGTATGCAAAATTACAGACCTCAATGTTTGATACAGAACCTTCCATTTCGAAAGATAAAATTCAATCTGAATATTATACTATCATCTTTATTTTAACTCGAGCAATGACTCAGGAAATTAAGAGTTTTACTTCCGGTTTACAATGGGTTTCTTTTATTTTTTTCCAAAATAAAAGCCCGTCTGTGGCTTTTACTACATTAGAGATATACCGTGGCTAGCCAGTAATCCATTTTATTTTGATAGCTAAAATTGTTGACCTGCGGAACTAATACATCAATAAAGAATGGCACCTATGACAAATACTCAGAATACAATGTAGACTAGCCAAATAGAGAAGCTAACGTTACCAGAATTTACAAGAATAAGATTGTCAGCTACCCTAACGACTAACCAACATACTTTTATGATTAAGTCAGCCCTCACCCAAAAGTTGACATTAATGGCGTCTACATTGGTAAGTTCTTTGGCTATTGTAGTTTCATAAATCGAGTCACGTTAGCTTCCTACTGGGTTGACTGCATTTCCCGTAGATACCTCTCCTCAACAAGGCATTAAACAAATTATTTGATAAACAGACTGGGGGAGGCACCTTTGCTCAGTCCGTACTAGAATTGTGTTTAAATATATCAGTGTAGGCCAACAGACACCGCCTGGCACTGATAAGTTATATTTATCTCCACTAGGATTTCAGGACGCAAGCTGACCAATCATGCAGGTACTCAGAAGAATTTGTCAACATTTATTATGACTGCATGGATAAGAAAAGAAGGGTGAGTGATGGTCTTATCTGATTTGTATATGAACTGAGCGTTTTTTTTAGCAGTTGACTTAGATAACTGATGTCCATTTGATTCATTGTGATACAGAACCTAACCAGACTTTACCTGGACAAAGCAACATTGGTTTGGAATGGAAATGCAATTTCAGGCATGGATGCTCTTGGAGAATTCTTTGAGACCCTCCCATCAAGCGAGTTCCAAATTCAAACACTGGACTGTCAGCCAGTGCATGGTGAGAAGCTCAATATATCTGTTCCTTATCGTGTCACACTAACATAAATGTACACTCATTTGCATTACAGCACCCCAGAACAGTTGTTTCAACAACTGTTTGGGCAGAACATTGTGAGCGGTCAGTTACGTCACGCTTTTAGCCAAAGCTAAAGTTAGGCATCTTGCTTACAGCCAGCCGGGCTTGTTTGGGAATCGAACCCATGAGCTTGCAGTTGGAAATCTTATTCTTAATAGTGGTTGCTGAATTAAATATATTAGGACAGTGAAAGTGCAATAACAGCGCTAAGTTATATCAGATTAGTGTTAGGGTATCCAAAAGTAAACACTTACCAGGGATCTTTCCCTACTGATGCAACAGTGTCTGTTTAAACACGTCACAGCTATCACTAACATTCAAAACGCCTATCATCCTCTCTTCTATCACAGAACAAGCAACACAAAGTCAGACTACATTGATTGTGGTGACCGGTGGAACAGTAAAGTTTGAGGGGAATAAACAGCGTTTTTTCAACCAGAACTTCCTCTTGACAGCTCAGGCTTCGCCCAACAGCGACCAACCCGTTTGGAAGATTGCCAGCGACTGTTTCCGTTTTCAAGACTGGAACAGTTGAGTTCCTTTTTTTTTTTTTTTTTCACCCATTACTTTTATTTTTTTTTACTTAATTTCTATAGTGACGATATAAATTCAGTTATATACTGTTTTGTAATAAAATAAACATGCAAGACAACACTGGAGACAAATTATTTATTCACCTAATATTGAGGAAAAAAAAAAAACATCCTAATGATGAATAAATAAACCCAATATACTAACATTACTAAAGTCACTGTGGCTGCTGTAACCCATGCTCAAAAACAAGACACTTGGAAAATACATTGAAAACATTCATATTTTAAATTTGGCTTTGAGACCTAGTTCTAAATTTAGGTAAAATATTCATGTATACATTACAATATGGCATTTATCATTACAGTTTACCAAAAGCATCTTTAATAGTTTTGCATGCTTACTTCTAAATAATTTAAGGTGCTCACAGGAGGACAGACTTTTCCAGAGCGCTTTCTATGCTAATAGCCACAACTTGACAGTTGAATATATTAAAACATTTTCTATATGAATCCTTCCTGAGTCATATAGCCATCTACACATTTGGTTTGACAGTCCCAATGCATTATGACAAACAACAATACAAAAATTACCAATTTCAGCAGATAAATAAATTACAGATAGGCAAACCAGACCACGAGTATTACTTGACAATTTCCAAGTTTTTTTACACACTGGCCATTTCAACTCTTTAAGAGTTTTGGTAAACATCACACGGCAGTTCAGCCATATAGGTAATAAATCTCTATACTATATGCCCTCCAATCTATGTGCCACCTGCCTCTGCATGACTAAGTATTGCAGACTGAAGGCACAGTAACGCCACCACATCTCAAGTTCAGAGCTAGAAGAACATTTAGGCCATAGTTACTTCATCTTAGTATTTCAGTGGAACAAGTGATAATGTAATTACTAACATACACTGAAATATCAGTTTGCAAAGAGATATAAATGGATGGCAGTTAAGTGCTGTTATGGTCCGGGACCCTTTCACAGAATAATTGGTGCCATTTGGGTGCAACTTGAATGAAAAAAATAAAAATAAATTCTAAGCACATAAAACATGAAAAGCAGCACATCTTAGCCAACAAATACAACCATCTACAATTTAAACATTCCTATTCAAGTCAATTATACACTTAAAGGTACACACAGTTCAAAAATTCAAATGGGCACCTGAAATGTTATTTACACTGAAACAGTGAAATAGCGGCAATGATCTCAGAGCACGCCAGAAGAAATGTTGGCGAGAATTGTCTCAAATTATTTGCCCCCATACATTCTCTCTATGTGTTGGATATAGTGGTTCTTCAGCTCTTTCCTCTTCAGCTTGAAAGCGTCTGTGACAAGACCGGTTTCAGGGGTCCAGGGTTCTGGACTCAGATGCACCTTTATTGGGATCTCAAACCGTTGGAGCTTAACTACAATAATGAGGGGGGAGAGTAATGATATTAGGAAAAGCAAATTAGTGCATCATGACTGATAATGTGAAATATGTTAGATTTCTTACTGGTAGCAGCAACATCCTTAATCCCCTTCAGAACCTCTCTTTCCATGTCATGGTGGGTACAGATTTCCTCCCATGTTCCTGTTATGCCTCTCTGGTTGGCCAGTTCTGTCAGCCTCTTCTGGTTGGGTACCACAAAGCTGATAACATAGTTCTGGTCACTGCAATGATGGACATGAGAGAGATTAATTATCTGTGTCTATAGACTGATAGAGAAGCATAATGAAAAACAGTGCCACTTCATCAACTGATATTAAAAGATGCTCTGGAGCTGGGTACCCAAAACCGCCAACCTCTCCACTGTTTAACTGAAGATGTGCTTGACAGAAAAACACTTGTGAATGAAGTTGACAGTTTTCTGTCAAGCAATTCATTCCTGAAATAAAGCATATGGACTTTCCATGGATTAACAAAAAGTGACTTACCTGTTGGCATAAGCACAAATGTTGTCAATTAGGGAGCAGTTCTTTAAAGCAGATTCCACTTTGCCCAGGGCCACGTACTCCCCAGCCTGCAGTTTGACCAGGTCTTTCTTGCGGTCTACATTACGCAACACAAACGCATTCATAGGGCATTACCACTTTGAAATGAGGTAAATTACTTGTCTGTCATGAAAATAATACCCGTACAGAAATGAACTATAAATAGTCAGCCTTTTATGAGGGCAAATCAAATGAAAACCATTAGCCAAAAGCAAGTGTGGTTGGAAAACTTTGGATTGACACTTACCCACGATTTGTAGACATCCGTCAGGGTAGATCTCTCCCACATCTCCAGTACAGAACCACCGCTGTCCTTTCTCATCCACAAAGAAATCTTCATTGTTGTTCTCGTTCCTGTAGTAACCCAGGGTTACATTGGGACCACCAATCAGGATCTCGCCTCTTGGGTGAGGCTTGTCCTTGTTGGTGTAGCCACCTGCAAAGTTAGGAAAACATAGTTAGAACACCGCACTGCATTCTACATTGTACTCAATGAGTCACTACTAGCATCTTTGCCATACCTTCTACCCAGTCTCTGAGACGGATCTCACAGCAAATAAGAGGAGCGCCAACACGACCCGTGCTGATGTCTGCAACTGTAAAATAAGCCCCTTCTTAAGTAAGGCAATGTTGCTTATCAATCACTTTCTCTAGCACCTTAATACAATAAGTATCGTCTTACCCTCTGTGATGGTGCCGGCTCCACAGGTCTCTGTAAGGCCATAGCCTTGACCCACAGGACAGCAGAAACACACATTCATGAATCTTTGGGTAGCAGAAGACAGAGGCGCACCCCCACACAACATCATCCTCACTCGTCCTCCTAGAAGCCTGCGAACCTTCCTGAACAGAAGTCTGCAGAAACACATTATCTGATTATCTTACCGAGGGGATAATATGTCTCTAAACTCCTGGTATATATTTTATATTCTATATTTTATTATGTCGCGCTTGTGTTTTACCTTGCTAGAGTATGATTTTTGTTCTGCATTCTGTTACCTATGTTACCTCCTTGATAATTCGGCTCTGAATCGTAGTTGGGACATTTATTTACAGCGTATATTTCTCGATTGAGACGAGGAAGGTGTGCTTGCAACTCCGTTCCTTTATTTATTCTCCACTTTAAGTGAACAGGGAAACAAACTAGGTGCATGTCGCGTTCTGCCTGCCTCTAAACTGCGTCTACTTGTAGAGCACGCGCGCACACACGCACACACACACACACACAAGCATTGCCCTCTCCAAGCTGGTGGTTCCGTCTCCTAATGCACCACCCTCTTAAAGGAATAGAGCCATATTACAACCAGTTCTCTTTTAACTAAACATTTGCTTAAAGGCATTTCAATAAGGTTTTGTGTTGGAGTTTGAGTTATTCTAAATTTTGACACCTACATTTTAAATATCATTGCAAATGTATATCGGTTTAAAAAAAAAATCGGTTTGATTACTAATAATCGGTATTGGCCCTGAAAAAACCATATCAGTCAACCCCTAATCTGATGGTTTGTGCCTGATTTTTGGCAGAACAAAATACAGTAATTGCATGATAACATAGAGTAATATGAGGGAGACATGAGAGGGCTCTCTTACGCATTGCAGAGTGGTGCATCATATCCTCTCTTGATCTGCTCAAGTTTATAGTTGTAGCCCAGTGTAAACAGAGTCCTCTGAAGGTAACTCATCTCCTGCACTTTGCTCATCACATTCTTGTTTATGCGATCCATGATTTCCTGTTTAGGGAGACCAAATAACACATGTTACTGTATCTTACAGTAAAAGGGGGAAATCAGAACTGTGGAAATTGGAAAGAGATGCAGTAGAGCAGTGGACTATTGAACATTGGGAGGTTCTTACTGGCACTGCTGCCATCAGGGTAGGCCTAAGCACAGAGCAGTCTCCCTTACTTCCTCTCTTTATCTTGGTGGACTAAAAGAAACCAGAGAAGAACAACATTAAACTGCAACTCCAATTAACCCAAGTTAATTAATTCCAAGTTCAGGTAAATATAAACCAAGCAGCAACTGAAAGGCATACAGGCATACAGATGTATATCAATTGCAACTTATAAGGGAAAAGATTACCTGGTCTGACAGAGTCTGTGGCGAAGAATAGCCGATCCGACACCCGTAGGTCACACAGGAGATCTCTGCTGTCATTTCCAGAACATGAGCCAGGGGCAGGTAAGCAATGTAAGTATCTGTGGGCCTGGAAGAGCACAGTGGTTATAAAGTTATGTGTAAGGTATGTTGGCATACTACAAACCAGTATGCCAACCAATCTTCCTGGGAGGGGTAATTTCTGGGTGGTGAGAACACAAGGTGTTCCATTGCATAACTTCTAAACCTGCCCGTCAGAGCATATTTGTAGAGTCACAGGTCTGGCTGAAGAAATGCAGGTTACACCTTGCATCACAGTAAATTAGACACTGTAAACAACGCTCATACTAACCCTAGTCCAGGAATGCGTTCACACTGGCCCGTCATACCAGCAATCAGATTACTATGGACAATAACAACTCCTTTAGGTTTGTCCGTAGAGCCACTGGTATACATCACTACGGCCCGGTCTGACGGCTGAGGCTTTACCACCGGCCGGCTCACTAGGGGAGAAAAGAGTCTTAAATTAGCAGCTATCGTTGACTCTGTAGCTTCCTTAACATAAAGTTTAAGTCCTCACGCCGACATCTGCCATGAATTAACCCCTCGTTCGCGGTAGGTGCTGGATCACAAGTTTTTATCCTCTAATCATTTCCATTGTATCTAAAAAACCCTACTTCCAACATGTGTGGAAAGATGATCGCCAACTCTACTGGTGCTACTGTATGTGTGGGTTTGTTGTATAATTGAATTCCAAGCGTAAATGTTAAACACTATAACAACTTGAGAACACAGTAGAGATGGCGACCAGCTTTGTAGACATGCAAGAAGCATGTTGTTTTAGAAACATGGGAGGTGAATTGTGGATGAAAACTCTGTTAATTAAACATTGGTAGGAGGACATTGAGGTGGAGTCCCGCTTTAAGAAATCAAAATGTTTATTGGTTCACATTGGAAAGAGCCAAGACAGTGATTAGGCTCAGACATACACACACACACGCACTCTAAATCAAACTAAATGTTAATACCTTACAGAATACCTTAAATAAATACCTTACAGAACAATACTTACAGTTTTCAGGCAGTGCCCCCAGCTCTTGGACAGCCAGCATGCTGTGTATTGAAATTCCTGCGGGGTAGCCTTCTGTGCTAACTTTTTTCTGGTCCACATAAATAATATGCTTCAGTTTTGGGATTTGTGAAAGCACTTTCTGGACAAAAAAAAAAATACAAAAATACAACAATAACAGACATCACTTAATCATCTTTTAAGAGGAGAAAGTCAATATTATTTAAAAACATAGTACATAATATTGCATTAATATAGTTGTCGGGATACAACAGTTTTGTATCGCTAATCGCCGAAAACATCACAGTTTTAGGTTTTTAGGGGAAATCTGACCCAGATAAACAGAAACATGAACAGACTAACCGTGATTCAATCCTGATCGCGATAGCGCTTGTTGGGCGTAAAGTGTGTGGCAAACTGGGAAATTCCCAACAAGGATCAATATATTGTTATAGTATAACATAATCTTTAGCCAATATCTCTTCCGGGGGTGGTAGGAACGATTGATCAACTATATCATCCAGATATTTTGGTAATTGTAGGCATTTTTTTATGTTCTTCATTTAGTAATTGGTATTCATTTCAAAATGTTTTCATATCGAATCCAGGTAAATATAATAAAAAGCTAAATATCAGTGGGAATATTAAAGAATCACATGCTCTATTCAGACTTGTTATTTGTCTACACCGAGTTCATCTGCCTTCTAGAAAAAAATAGGGACGCTTAACAAATGCATGCACACTTCCACTGATGAGAAACCCCTATTTACATAACAGTTCTGATCCCTCACCCCCACCCACAACTGGGGTGGAGTGTTTGCATAGACAACACTCTTTTGTGCCCAATATTTAACAGCAACTATAGCTAAATGCCAGTCAAGTAGAAAATGTCAAGCAAAATTTGTCGTGGTGACATTCCATCCTGTCCCACCAAAAAAGATCAGCCTAAAAAGGTAAACATAAACTCCAACATAGAAGATTGCACAATAGCTATACTGTCCATTAGGGATGGGTAATATAGACTTAAAACTATAACACGATATTTCATGGTATTTTTTGTGGGAACGCAAATTTTGGCCACAAGTCACTTGAGAGCCGTGAAAACACAAACATCTGTGCTAGCTAAAATATGATTTTTTTTTTTTCAAACTAACACTTTTTCCAAAATAATTTGAAGTAGTATAGGCTCACTTTAAGTTTCGTCTCAAGCAGTTCCACGCTGGTAATGAGATGTGTAACTCCCGTCTCATTCAGTCCATATGCCACGGCCTCCTCTCCCAGTGTAGCGTAGAAGGTAACCACTGTAGAATGAACGGGGTGAGTGAAAGCAGTAAAAATGGCACCGCTAGTTCCCCCTAGTTTAGACATATAGCGCAGCATTCTTACATGGGAAGTTGCGTCTGAAGCAGGCCTGGGCAGTGATCATCCACTCTGCTCTGGTCTCACAGAAGATTGCTATGGTGCCTTTAGGCTGCTGCCCCAGAGCCACCAGTCCACTGCCAAAATGACTGACCACAGAATCCACCTCTTGGTAGGACAGCCAGCGATACTCACCCAAGATCAGCTAGCATCAAAACAAGGCAGTGCGCTCAATTACTACAATCCTCCCCACGTCCTTGGCTTAAGATAAGATAAGAAAACTTTATTGTCCATTAGATTTACAGTACATAGAATGGAAGTTTGTCTTTGACAAACAACAGACAGTATAAAACTGAAAGCATGGGCATACATACCTTTTTGAACACTTTACCACTGGGCTGCATCTCATTCTCTTCACTCAGTACATCTCTCATGCCAAGACAGTCCAATTGCCCAAAGCGTTGCACAGCATAATTAAAAAGCTCATCTAGGGTGTCCTTTCCTGGGAAATCTTCGTTGGCCAGTGATTCAAAATGGTCTACGGAGCGATACGGCCCCTCAGTGCTGCCGGAGGTGGAGCGGGCCTTGATCCGCTTGGACAGAGCATTTCTCTGCCCAGCTCCAGTGATGTAGTACCAGGGAAGAAATGAAAGGACCGAGTACAACCATACCAGGAAGTGAACTGGAAGGAGAAGGAGGGAGTGGAGGGCAGAATCTGACTGGAGACCCATATATATCACTGATGGGGTCCCGAATGGGGTGAGGGAAACGGGGGCAGTAAGGGCTCAGAGTAGACCTGGACAAACTATTGGTAGAAGGTATAGGGTGGGTGAAGAAAAATTTGTCCAAGGGGAAATCTCTCGGGCAGAAATGTTCTCAGCAAAAAAAAATACAAATGTAGGCCTATATTTTTTCTCTGTGCTGGGTTGAAAATGCAGCTTGAATGGTCCCCCAACAATCAGATCTAAAGTTGGGAAGCATGAAGACAAAACAGAGTTATATACAAGTCTGAAGTGGCAGAAGTGCTTATTTAAAATGGTATTTAAAATTCTGCATCCAATATTAGTCACATGATGAACGCAAGAAGAAGTTGTGTATTTTACTATGCATGTTGCTCAGCATATTATCTTCAATAGCACCAGTCAAAACCCAGCTAACCCAAACTGAAAATTAGGCTTAAATTAAGAGTTTACATACAAGTCACCTCCACATGGTTCAGCAAGTGATTTAAAGCCTTTCCCAGAATATCCTACATAGGTAGGAAGTAGAAAGGAACTACACTACATACTTATTGAAACTGTGACGTTACTGCTCCATTAGGCCAAAAACTACACCACTAAGGCTGCATTTGAATAATGCAAACAACATCCCTAACAGTATAATTCAGTAACATCTATTCTGACAGAAGGATAAGCTGAAGCAAAAATAAATATCAACACAGATGCAGGGTTGAGGAGAAGATATGAGTATAAGATGTAAATCTGAAGGGATATAGAGATACAGCCTGCTGAGCAGACAAGTCTGATAGGCTGAAGGGGATCGAACCACAGACAACCAATGACACCACTCATCAGACTCACCCCACTCAGTGCTAAGGAAAAGGCAACTGAAGGGCAATCTGCCAATAACCTTATAGTGCAGCACGGCAGGAGTGTAAATTTGTTTTTAAATAAAGATTATACACTCACTGGCCACATCATTAGGTACACCTAGCTAAACTAATGCAGTCTAATATAACAGTCCTGCAATAAATCTCCCTTCATGATTGTTATAATGTTCAGTTTATGTTGAGAGAGAGAGAGAGGGGTGGCGATTCAAACAAGTGTTTTTGTTATTTTTTTCTCATCTTTCCTGTGTTTAGATTGAATCTTACCATGGAGCTTCCTCAAAGCCAAATTTGGAGGATGTAGTTTGTGCTGCGGTTTAATTGTCTTGCGTTGTACTGACACGTTTCTATTATTTTGGCCACTTCATTTCAATCAGTGAGGCTAGGCTAAATAACACAAACACCTTTGTGTTTAATTCAATACAGTTTAACAGCATCAGAAACTTCATCTTCCAAAATGATCATGCAGTTGAATCACCACCTCTCTTAAACGATTTCAACATAAACTGAACATTATAACAATCATGAAGGGGGATTTGTTGCAGGACTGTTTTATTAGACTGCATTCTTTTTGCTAGGTGTACAGAATGAAGTTGCCAGTGAGTGTATATCCCATATTGTTGCAGAAAACACAGGCTGGAAATAACAGGAATGCAAAATAACGGCCAATAACTGTGATTAACATCTGACGACGGTTATCTACATGGTGATTTTCTTTAATAATTAGAAAACAAAAAAATTAGTGGGTAAACGTTAAAGCTGCATAGGACAACTTTTAAAATTGTTAAACTAAACTATTTTGCAATTCAGTGACACCCCTCTGTTACCAAACTTCAACTAAATGTGGTTACTAAAGAACTGAACAGAAATGCTGCTTTCTAGATGCTTTCTTACATCATCGCTATTACTTTAACGTAACTCTTACACGAATCACTCTGTTCAACTTGACAACCCTGTCGTAAACCTGTGTCTTTCCCTCTGTGTCATCAAGAGACATTGCCAGGATCTTTAAATATCCCCCAGAGGCTAAATTTGTGGTGGTATTTTACAATTATGGGGGGAACAAAGTAGGTCAGTGTTAAGGGTGGTCAACTTAACTCCCAACCTGAACGTGGGTTCAATCCCCAGCAGGCCCGGTCTACTTGTGCGCATCTTTAAGCAAAATACCTGACTCTTAAACTATTTTAAGTAAAAATCTTACACCTTTAGATTATGGTATTAAGATTTTTAATAATTAATATTAATTGTATGTAGCCGATTTATTTTACTATTATTTTCTGGTGTAGCATCTTATATACTGCCAGGTTAACTGCCAGGTAAAATTGGCATTTTGTAAAGATGTAACATTAAACGCAGTACATGACCTCATATGATCTAATGTCATTAGGCTTATTCCGTGGTTCATGTTACACAGGTTTATACGCAATTGTTCAATGACGATAAAACATTTTATACAAATGCAGAAGTTTTTTTTCTAGCAGAAGTCATAACGCCCAATGTTATGAATAAGATCTATTTTGGTATGAATCCAGCAATTAAATTAATAAAACAAAAAAATACAAAAAAAATCAAACAACAGAAGGAGAGGCGTGACAGACGACGAGATGAGACTGGCACGTTAGTACTCGTAACAATACCGGTATGCTAGCCAAATAATATACGTTCACATTTTAATATTACCCATCCACATTACACATATCTACAATGGATATAAATAGTAATAATATTACAAATACTGAGGGATACCCTCAGATTCTTACCCCTTCAACAAGCGCCAAACGTGTTCAAATGATGTCTCGCTTCACGAAGGAAATGACCGAAAGTTACCTTTCCATGCACTACAAACCCGGAACTTTGACGTCATCTGATTCCATAATTCTGAACCAATCAGGAACTAACAAATAAAAACAACAAAAAAGGCTTGAAGGATATGACGCACATTTTCTTCTGAAACTCGTGTGTTAACAGATTGGGATGAATCACAAGATAATAGACTTATTCGTTGTTTTTTTGGAGTCCTAGAACACTGTACATAGCACTGAACACATCTTTATTTTGGTTAAATCATAAGTCAAAAAGCCAGACCAGAAGTAGGATTTTGGCATTTCTGTACTATGGGTTAGATTTTCGCAACTTTCCAGTGCTTTTCCCCCATAGGGTTTTCGTGTTTTATTTTATTTTATTCAGATAAAACCAATGCGGTGTTCGTGGCATAAGCCTAACATAACTAAAACTAAAAAGTATGTACCTTATTATTTATTTGTCATCCTGTGTACACACGTTTTTCCTTTCTTTGGGATAACCAACACTGCTATACAAGTATGATAATGTTTAGTAATCTGAACATTACAACATCAAAAAGTATTTGTTTAGTGTTCAAAGTCTTGATTATAGACTATGTGATGGTAACATGTTCTAGGACGCTGTTATTGCCGCTTATTTGCCCATTGCTCTGTGACACGAAGACCATAAATCTTTACGGTCTACTTTGAGTCTTATCAATTTACTTGATTACTGGTTACCTCTTAGTAGTAAATCACAGGCCTACCTTGTATAATCCTCATCATCAAATTGGTGATTTCAAATTCACTAACAAAAACGGAACGAGCGGGATGCTGAATGATATTATTATATTCATTACTTTTAATTCATTGATCAATAACGTGTTATGTTTCAATATTTTTGTCAAAGTATGCTTGAAAACATGCATGCCATATTTTACCCTAAAAATAATAGTCATATCGCCCTCATGTGGTTATAAAGAAGGGCTGCAAGAGACACCACGTACATTTCATGTGAGTACAGTCAATTAATTAATATTTTAGTTTATATTAGACATTCTCCATATAAAGTTGTGCTTAATTAATTATTTGAATTGTTTTAAGATTACTTGAGATGTTGGTGTGTTTTATTGCGACGATAAGAATGCAAAATGTTTTTCTCCAAAAATGTTCTCTACAAAGTATGCCATTAAGGGCCAGTATTGCTATGTAGCTTTCCTCAGCAGACGGACGTGAGGTTGGTATGGTTTTTAAACAAAATAAGCTTCGTTGATTGAAATGCATATCATAAACAACTTTTCGGTGCAGTTTAGGCTGGGTTGTAGGCTATCATATACAGTTGAAAAAGTGACGTATCAATTAGAAACGTAGTTTATGTCTTGATATCAAATAAAAACTATCGTAATTAGGCTATAATGAATCGATTAACCTATTCGTTAAAACTACACAATGCCGATCAGTGGAACTTACAAAAACACCTTTTTATGACATTTTGCTACATTTAAATAAATCGATGAGGTAGAATCCAAAGATGACTAGCATACAATTATTGGATCAACTATTTTACAACAAAAATTTACATTGTTTTGCATAATTGTTTTTATGTTTTTACGTTTAGCGGTATTTTTGTAACCTGTGTGATATATGTTTAGTTGTTAATTTTTTACCCCGCGCAGCCCCACCCTCGCGGGACACAGTATAAGTAAAACATTCGCCCACAATCGCTCCAGCCCCCACGTGTCTCCTAACTGTTGCTGAAAAACATCACGAGTCACAACTGTGGTAATGCTAGAAATACTCGCACATGGTATCATTTGATTGCTACCAGTTGTTGCACTGTGTCTACTGAGGTTAAAACAACGCCCCGCTTGAATTGGTTCTTTCTTATAGTTTTGTATTTTCACGTTGAAGTTGGGCACTTTTAAAATCGAATGTCACACTCGCGTGACTTTTGAGACTATTCTAAATTAGCTCATAAAAATCTTGCTTCCTCGCCTGCAACAACTTCCAACGCTACGCAAACAATGTCGACCAACAACAATAAGGTAAAAAGCTGCCCAATTCCAACCAGGGTGTTAACCCTTAAGGACTGGTCCCAGCTGCCTGATTGCTACAGCCAGACACCCGGGGGGACACTTTTCTCCACAACGCCTGGAGGTAAGCATATCATTTTACACCTTTCCTGCCCGATGAAACTGTTCTACAAAAGTTCGTGTTTTCTTGCACGACAAACATCCACTCCACCTCTCGCGATCTTGCAGAATGATATTCCCGTACACATTGTAAGACCCACGTTTACTTTACAGCTTGGTGTGTGAGAGTTAATGGCTTAGTAATGTCTGCCATTAGTATGTCGTGCCTGTGACATCTATACTTCATAACTATGCTAAACAGGTTACACTAATAAAATATATTTGTACTTTAAAATCAAAGATTTGTTGCTCTTCGGGATCACACCTAAGGTTCTCTTTTGTCGGGGCAAAGTAAACCCATGTATTTATTGATGGCTATAAAACACTACAAAAGTGGATATTTCCACACACGAATATTGCAGTCAATGAAAGAAAAGTGTGACAGAGAAATGTCTAACCCGTGACCTCAGTTCGGGTGGGGGGAAGGGGATTGCTGTGCCAGTTGCTTGTCAGTACAGCTAAGTGATTGGCCTTCGTAGTGGTGGGGGAGTTGGAGGCTGTTTTGCACCTTCAACTGTCATTTCAAGAACAGAAGAGAACATTCTGTGCCAGGCAGCAGGAGGAGAAACGAATATGCAGTGTTTGTGTGATGGCAATGAAGGGCATAGGCCTGTCGCCTGACCGCGTTATTTTGTTGGTCGTCTACTATAACGTCTAGTTCCCCTTGTAGGTTTCTTACAAGAAGCTACGTTTACAGGCTGTGAGTCCGTCCGTGTGTTTTGACTGAGCCATGAGACTGAATGCGGGACCCTTTTGCATAACTTCCCTGCGCATTTATACTGCATTGCTTTGCATTCCTTCCCCTTTGTCTCACCTCTTCTCCCTCCCTCGCCCCACTCTGTTGCTCCCCTTTTGTACAGGAGAGGCAGCGTGCACCAGGCACATATTGCATAACATGTTTTCCTTGTGTTTATATAGTGTGTATTAATACTGTACCTTACAGTTCAAACTCCAGTACAGAATAATGGGTTTAAGTGAGTACTCCCAGTGCTAGGCACCATATCATATCAAATCCATAAAATTTAGCACAGGGACTCTTAGTGGCAAACTGACTAAATATGTTGAGGGGAAAAACTGAGTTGTGTGTCTGTATGCAATTGGCAGAGTATGTTGTGAACTAAACTGTATGTTGTGGTGTTGCCCCTGGTAGTTTTGAAGACTTCCTTTTGCTGTACATATGGGCATATTGTGCAAGTTGGCATGGTCTAGGCCCCTGGTCCTAGAAGTGAATGTGTTCTTGAAGTCCTTGATTTCCTAGAACTAACTGCAGTGGAAGGCAGCCTTCATTCCTCCCCTCTGTCCCACTCCCCCCGCACCCCTTCCTTTGCCTGCATGGAGAACTGGGTGTGTTTGTTTGGTATGTGTCCAGTAACCTTGTGGACTGTGAGGCTGAGTAGACACAAACGCGTACAGCAATCCTCTGCTGGCCCCCGTCCACTCTCCAGTAGTAGAGAAGTAAACACAGAGTTGTTGTGCTGTGATCTCACTAAATGTTTTTTTTTTAACATGACTTGACAAATTCAGGATGTGCAATTTTGACAGGGTTTGCATATTACCGGTCAATACTAGTTCCCTCCTAATTTCACAACCTTTCCCTCTGAAAACACAGGAACCCGTATCATCTATGACAGGAAGTTTCTGCTGGACTGTCGAAACTCTCCTATCGCTCGCACTCCTCCATGCTGTCTTCCCCAGATCCCTGGTGTAACGGTGCCCGCCACACACCCCATTGGCAAACTTCAGGACCTCAAAGAAGAGGTCGAAGAGGAGGAGAAGGACCTTGCAGGTAAGCACAGAAGTCTACATGATTGTGTTCTTCTGTTTACTGTGGTGGTGGCCTAGATATGCGGCAGTGTTTACCCAGCAGGTAAATACTGGCCTGCTCACGTGTGTGTATGTGTGTGTGTGTGTGTGTGTGTGCAGACACAAACAGTGAGTCTGCATCAGGAAGAAGGGGTTCAAGAGGTAGGCGACGGTTACAGAAATAACCTGATGGAGCAACTTGTAGTTTTCATGTTTTTAGAGTACCCCATTTTATTTTTGGCAGTCTATGAAGGAAATCTGTATGGCTAACTTATGTGGTTTGCTAGGCATTTTATTGTAAGATAAAAAAATTGTTAAACAAGCCAGTAAGATTTGGCCCCAGGTGTGACATGATTTCTAAGTACTCCCACTTAAATAGCCAATCAACTTGGGGTATGTTTAATGCTGCAATAGAAACAGAATTTTCAGCTCGAAGGGAGGAATAATTCTGTCCAATACCACAGCTGGGAATTGGAATAATGTTTTTAATACCCACTGGATTACTCAAATATCCTTTACATAACAGTGCCATGTCCAAACCACATAGCCCTGCACACTGTGTGTATGATGGGTTTTATATTATCTTTTGTTTTCTGTTTCTGATAGCCTGTGTGAGGAAGCTGGTATCCCTATCTATATATGTATGGCCATTCATGGGTAAGGGCCATAGAGGGATCATGTTGCTCTAGCAATGACAATGCAGAGGGATAACGGATCTATCAGATATCTCTCTTTTGGCATTCCTGCGCCGTTCATCGTTTCCCTTTTTGACTTGATGAACATGCGTGGAGGGGTGGGGCAGGGTTGGTTTATGTGTTGCGTTTTCTTCCTTCTTAAACCTCTTTTTCCCAGATTGTAGTAGACGACAATGTATTGATAAAAGCTAGAGCTAAGGGTGTTGACTATTATAATTTTATTTCTGTTTTATCTCCCATCAGGGTGTTTCAGTGCTCTGGGTGCTGACATACCGATCAACAGATTTTAAACTGTACATTCTCACCTTGTTTACTCTCACTCTCTGTAACAGATGACAACCAGTTTGAGATGGACATCTGAGTGCCAGCTCTACCTCCTGTTGAGCAAGATTTTCTTCCAACGCCACTATGGGGTCTCCTATGACCAGCATGCTTATTGGGGTTTATTTTTTCCATTTTTTTCCCACCTTTTTAATTAAAAAAAAGAAAACAACTATAGGGTGTTATTGACCCTAAACAAAAAAAGCAACAGTGTATTATGCGAATAATGTCCCAAGAAGGGTGTTGCAGAATGAGCTGCAGCAAGATAGAAGCTGTTTTGATTTTTTTTTTTTAATTACAATTTTTTAAAATTCTTTGTAAATATGAATATGGTACTATGTAGCCTGTGTTTTTTTTTTTGTTTTTTTTTAAGATGGGGGCAGAATGTAAGATGATTACATTAGGGCATAAACAAATGTTTTCACTGTGTGCAGTAGTGTTTTTCATCAGTGGGTCTTCACCTGAGGTCTAATGGCATGAGAGTCATTGCCTACTGCAGAAGAACCCCTCCTAGTTTGTTCTGTGCAGTAAGAACTGCATTGTGAATTTTTGGTTTTTGTTTTGTTTAAATAAAAACAAAGTTCCACAACAGGCCTGTCTACCTATTTGATTCAGTCATTGCATGGGGTTTTCTTAAAAAAAAAACCTTAACTGCTTTATGGTGTGTAATGCTTAATCTAAATGTGTTTATCAGAATTGTTAACCCATTTGAAAGCTCATGTGTGAAAAATGCATGGCTAATTTCTCACTATGGGAACCAATATGTTTATTTGGCCTATGTGGACTAAATTTAGGTCAGTGTGCTTAGCTGTTCTGTTCCCATGGACCTCCTGACATGACTATTGGCAACATGAAATGCATTAAAGGAACGGATTGACGCAAGCTCTACCGGCTGCTGTGTAACGGAACAGAACAGTTTCTCCAAACTCTCGCATAAATCACTTCATCAAACCCAAAATAATAATGCAATTTAATTACATCTCATAGTTATACAAATGTGTTGTGGTTTTTGTATGGACATGTATTGTATGCCTTCCTTCAGGACCTGCATGTATTCAACCTATCTTCACTGTTAAAAGAGGTGAGTCTGAAGAATTTTGAATCAACTTGTGTTTGGGTGTATTCTGGGAAATAATTGAATGGCCCCCTCTCATTAGTTGCAAAACTCATTTGAGTAGGAAGCTTTCAGCATCAGCCATATTGCAGATAAAAGCTTGTACTATCAATTTTAGGCTTTTGTTACATTTGTTAATAAAATCTCTCATATACTGTATGTATACACAGGCACCTTCTTGGTTCCTCACAAAAAACGGATACATGGGAAAAAATTTAACTCACATATACCTTCTGTGTTGCCAGAACTTAAAATATAGTATTGGAGTGTGTAGGCTACAAAAAATATTTTCAATTTTCCCAAAAACTAGAAATTCTGATTATGGGAGAATCAGTCTATAGTGTAAACAACTGATAGTATAAGCTTAAACTACCCTGCACATGTTTTAATGAACCTTGTTCAACTTGCTCTATTGCCCTTTTCAATAGACAAAATATCTATCCATCCATCGATCTCTTTACACCCCCTGATCCTCACTAACCTAGGTGCTATTTTTGTCCACTCTTCCCGTTAATGTCTGGAGCGTTATGGCTGTAGTGACAGTGTAAACAGACGCTCAAAACACTCGTGCATGTTTGGTCACATTTGTCATGGTAGAGAGTTACTGTGTTGGTGAGTAGCCTGCACATTTAACTGCTGCTCCACGGACTGGAAGTTTTAGTCTTTCAGCAGATCTACTTACATTAAGCTGATCTGTCGATAGTTGAGGAAATCGGCATAGGCCTACACCTTGACAATAAATAATTTGCATCAGTACATCATCTATAACATACCTCTAAGTACAAGTGTAATATCTAACATCGGATAATTACAGGATTAAAGCATTTTTTGTAGTAAAATGGAGACAACATTGGGAGGGAAGGGAAGGTTGGGAATGCTCTGAGTTGGGGAGGTCAGTGGCGGAGGCACCTTAGTTGGTCTCTCCCATGTGAGATTATCTCCCATGTGAATCCCCTCTCGGATGGGAGAACATGGGTTGTTTAAATACCAGTTGCCTGGACAGCAAGGAAAAAATAGGTACCTGTCTGTAGGAAAATAGCGGTGTACCGGCGATGGTTTATTGAGCAGTGGCTTGAGTCTGCCTGTCTTGAGGGCAGCTGGAACTGAGCCTGTGCAGAGAGAAGAGTTGAAGGAGAGACATGAGTATGGCCTAAAGTGAACGCGCAGATGCTCAGTAGGACGTGAGTGTTTGGACGTCTTCTGCGGAGAGAGAAGAGAACGACGTTGGATCAGAAACAGGTAGCGCTGTGGGAGCTTTGGGACAGGAAAGGAACAAGGGAGCAGCTGATGTCACCTTCTTAGCAAAGAAAGGGATTGTGTTATGCAGAATGTATTATTTGGTTGCCTGTGTTCCTTTGTTAATTTTTTAAGTATATATATTTTTTATCCATTTAGGCCTAACTTCCGTTTAATCAGTTTGATTCATGTTTTGTAGTTGCCACATACAGCAGGATAATTTACTGGGTAACACAGCATTCCGACACACACAGGTCCTTTGCTGTTCTCTTGGAATGGGACTTCTACCCAAACAAATTGCAGGCTACAGTATGCGTTCGGGTTGATCTAGGGCAATACCATTATGCTTTATTGCATAACATCTATTACACCTGATAATACAACATCAGGCCATTCTAAAGATCATGCCACTCAGCCAGTATGACACCAGAATCCAACAACCATGCTTGGTGACACTTGCTGCAAATGTCAGAGAATATTGCCCCTATAATGAATGTGTAACACTATGATTACATTTTTTTTGTTGGAGGTAATATTGTGCCAATTGATATACTGTAATTGCCAGTATGTGCTGATTTAGCGTGTCTCACCCCATGTTTCTTTATGATCTGCTATCAGTTTGCTGAAAGGAAAGGCCTGTCTTTGACAGCTGTCATTGCGACTGCTGGCATGCTACTATATTAATACCAGCCTCATAGCACCAGGTCTCATGCAAGTATTTAAGAACCAAGATGGTGTTTCACAAATCCTGTTTCACACTTCAACCTTCTATGTGTGTGAGAGAGAGATACACAGGATGTGAGTGCATATTTATATATATATATATATATATATATATATATATATATATATATATAAAAAGTATATTACGGGTATGGGCAGCATATTACGGGTTCAACTGTAGCTTGCTGTAGCTAGCTTTATTAATTTTAGAGCACAGTACATAGCCAAGGCCAGTTGTGCAAATGAAAGCCTATAACCAATTAAAAGAGAATGTCTAGTCATGCTTGACAAGATCATACACATTTGAAAAGCTATTAAATGTGCACAGCTGTTAAATGATTGCAAAACAATGAATGAGTATTACATAAATGCACCAATAGGTAGTCTAGAACAGTGGTTCTCCACTGGTCTAACCTCAGGACCCACATTTACCCCTGGGCATTAAGTCACGAACCAAAAATAATTTAATTTCCAATTAATTATAATGTTTTTTTATATTTATTTCACAAAACAATTTGTGCTCTCTCTTTTTCTCTACTCTCACTCACAGCTCTGAGGTACCGACATTTGGCACCGATTGATTTTACGTTATTGGTACTCGGTAGTACTGACGTAATTTGGTCGGTACCCTTAAAACCCTACCAAGCAGTTGTAATCAGACAGATATTTCTTCAAAAACTTACATTTAAGTAACATTCTGGACTTTATGTACGTTGATGTAAACCTAGGAGACAATACATACAACACCGCTTGAATGAATCAAATAATTTAAGTTGAATTTGACATAACCCTCAGATGTACTAACATGTTAGCGCCTGCTATAGGCAGGAGCACAGAATGGAAATTTGCGCATTCCCTACACATGCAAATGCATTCATGGGCGGGTCGAGGGAAAAGTGGGAGTTTCGTGCAAAAACATGGGAGGAGATGCGTAAGGAGAGACTGATTACCTATTCTGTTGTATGTATGAAAACTGCGGGGGAAAGCGCACGTGTGTTGTGCAGCGATATTTCTCTGCCTCTTAAAAGCAGGTGTAATCCAGGAAGCGCGTTTGCCTGCATAGGGGAAACGATGGCAGCAGTCATGTGAGCGAGACAAAGACACAGGCAAGGGTGTGTAGGTTTAGGTTGAAATGTGGTGGGGACATCTTTCTCTGCTCCTGCCGATACCCTTTTATTTTGAGAGACAATTGAATGGTTCCTTTAACATTGCCCTATAACATTGTCCCTACCCTATTTGGTACATTCAGCGTGGACTGGTCGAGTCACTGTTTACGCTGCGCTCTCAAACGTACGCACATCTGCCCCTTGGTGTCTAAACACTGATTCCTTTTCATAAAAAAGGCGCAGTTGTCAAACTTATTTGTCTTGTGATGACCATGTTGCTATGTAGCGATGGCACCGCCAAAATAAATGTTTAGTGTTTTTGTTTACCATTGACACTAACCGCTGGTGTCTGGGGTCTCAATAGATCCAGTATGCTTGAATGCAGCTGCTTGTAATAAATTGAGCTCTTGTTTTGTTTTTTTGAATCAGTAATTTGCCAGGCGTACATTGTCATTTTACACACAATGACATAATAGCTTCATAGATAATCTAATTACAAGTGTTTACACATTTGAGTTAGTTGCAATACTGGATTGGACTGGATTCAATCTTTGGCTTCGTTTTAACTGTGTCCTAGCTGTGGGATACAGGGTGGGCAGGATAGTCTAGTGGTCTAGGTGTTGTACTCCCAGCCAGAAGGTCGTGGGTTCGAGCCCTGGAGGTAGCCTACCTGTAAGCATCCTTGAGCAAGATGCCTAACCCCTATCTGCTCCATGTAATGGCACCATGTAATTGTAAGTCGCTTTGGATAAAAGCGTCTGCTAAATGACCTCATTGTAATTAATTAATTGTAATACAGAGATGTCACTAAATAAGTGTTCATGAATCAACTGATTTCAGACTATATTTGACTGTTGCCATCCTGATGAATGTAGCCACTGTGCTCTAGGCACACACACACACACACACACACACACACACACACACACACACGCCGCGCGCCGCGCGTGTGCCGTCTCACCACATTCTGTCACCTATCCTCCAATCAGCTGCTCCCCGGAGGCCGGTGCACGCCTCTGTTGCCATAGAGACACCGCTCAAGCCCGGTGCCCGGGATACAAGCCGTGATGGATAGCTAGACTGCAACAGGGCGGGTTTTCCGCCGGTAGCCAGAGCCAGAGCCTCGGCCTCCGTGACGCCAATGAGACTCAGGGTGGTGCCTTCTCACTGTGCCCTGCCATGGCCCTGTGCTGTGGCTGGCCTGTTGTAACAGTCAACTGTTATCAATCTGGCATTATGTAGTACTCCTATTCACTGATTGACATTAGTGGATTTGAAAAGACTTTTACTAGCGTGGATTTGTGCATGATGTCGCTGGTAAACGAACTAATTATGGGTAAAGCGTCATCAAACCGTCCATTTCTGTAGTACTGGTGTATCCGTTAGTAGCATGTGCTGTGCATTGCTGCAGCAGCCGGGACAGATAAGGGACTGACAATTTCTCAGTGTCATGCACCTATGCCTCCAAAATGGCCTCATTTTAATGCATACTTTTAAGGAGTTAAGGGAAATGAGCTCTAGAGCAGAGTACGTTTTCTGTTAGGCCAGTATGTGACACAGCGAGACAGAATTAAGGTTAGGTTGAAGGTGTGCATGTGTCCATGGGTTGTACCATTCAGGCTGACGATATTGAGAGATTTTACAGTGTGAGCAGTACAATATACTGCAGAGCTGGGTTGGGGATTATGTGAGAAAATGTGGCTTGGAGGTGTATTTTAGCCTGGTGTGTGCGTGTCTGTGTCTGTGTGTGTGTCTGCATGGTGTGATAGCCCAGGGATGTTATTTTCCAAAGAGGCTAATACCTCCTAGGGATGTTTATATTTCAAATACGCATACATATCCACAGAAAGCAAAAGCCTGTATTTATTCCCAAAGTTCCTCAGGAGCCGCCAAATATGCCACCCCGGTTCATATTTCTTATGAGTGACAGACACACTGCTACACCGTTCTCTGTCAAGCTAACAGCCCTCAAGATGTTCCGCAGAAATAACACGCATTCACTGCACGTAAACACGCGAAGGTACAGTAAGCACACACAGTACATACAGTAACTACTCAAACGCACCGCGTGACGCGGTATAGGGTAGTGCCACCCAAGTGTACAATGTGTTGAAATGTTTCCTGCATTATTGTTATTTTGTCTGCCAGTCTGTCAGACTCGCTAATACTAAACCTGTCTTATTAGCCCGACGCTTCCGGCCTGATGGATGGCGCAGGAACTCTGACTGGACAAATGGGTCGTGTTTCAAATGAATTGCCATGTAACCCCCTACAGGTCTGCATTCAAATGTTGCCTCAGTGGATCACAAGTTCACAACCACCAGGGTACTGCTACAGTATCATGGTTTGACTTTAGGAAGCGCAGGTTTAATTAATACGGTTGTCAAATGTCAGTTGACAATGTTGTCTTATGGAGTTAAGAATCAGAGAGGACTTTTGAGTGCTTTTTTAGTGCGTTCATTTATAATATCAGTGGCCCATTCAACTGTGAATTCATATTTCAGCAGCACTACAATTTCCAATTTCCCTTGTTGCATAATGGACATTGGACAAACAAGATTACAGAAATGCAAATGAATTTAATTATGTTATAAAAAAAAAAAAGTGTTGAGTTAGCTCTGAATTTAGCGCTGGCTCCGGACCATTAAATTTTCCCTCGTTCCATGGTTCCTTGCTCCAGAAATGACTTGGCAAACCACCGCGATCTTACACACCACTTACTACGGGGTTCTGTCTGTTGGGGTCAAAGTTCAGTGATTTCCTACATCCTGTTATTGTTTCAGGGCTTTTCCTGTGCTGGTGAGGGGGGGTGGGGGGGGTGACAGGTGTCCACTGGGTGTTCAGTTCCTGTCATGTCAGCTGTCCATGAGAAATGATTCCTTAGGGCAGGTGTTCAGCAGACATGGGTGGGGATCAGATAAGGATGATGTATTGTCCCAATGTCAAGGTTGGGCGGACCAGCCCACTCTCAAAGGACAGTTAATAGTCCAGGACCCGCATAAACCTCCATGCTCATAAAACCACTTGATAAGTCATTTTAAATACTACTTAGCCTGTATGATGTGAATGTTTATGGATTATAATGCAAAGAAGTATGGGCGATCTGCCTCTGTTACTGCATTGTTCAACATTTACATGAGTATAATATATAAATAAATATAATACAGAATATATTTGAATTTGCTCCACCATGTAGCAAAGTCAGTTACTTTACTGCATAAGTAAGCCAAATACATGTTTAGTACACTTCTTTTAATACCGTAGTTACATACTGAGGCCATATAGAGAATGGGACCAGGTAGAGAGTGATTAAAACATTATGTATTTTGTAGTACAGTTTCAAATGAGGCTATATTATGTTGCTGTTATAATATAATATCTGCTCTGAATTATTTCTTTCTGTTAAACTACTAATTAGGTGAAGGAACAAATGTTGGAAACATTTTTAAGCAAAAATATTTTCTCTTCCTAAAGTGACAGACCTTTTGCGAATTCTTGGGCCTTCAAGAAGAATGTGATAATGTGGAGTCGATTTAGAGGACAGGAGAATACTGTGCTAATAATACCTTCTGTAGTACTATGAACAACACGGCTGAAACTGGGAGATTGACAAATTGAGTTCCAGGGGGACTTGATAGAATAATCTCTCGTGTAATACGCTGTACCAAGACTTAAAGCATGTAGACACCACAGAAGGGAAGAAGGTGCCAGTTTATACATGAATCTCTCTGACAGGTGCTCAAAGCATTAGGTCTATTGGTGGACCCAACAACCTGCCAGGTTTAGTGCTTACTCCTCCGTTTAGATCTTTAACCACTCCTTGAGATCTACTATAAACACAAACTCTTCTTCTTTGGTGGTGTTTGGAAACCGTAAACAATCACCTGTGACTAAATTCATAGCATTCCTCCTTTTAAACACTTTAAATAAACCACAGTAGGAGTGCTTTAATGCGAGGAACTGCGAATGCTGAAGGAATGAATCTCCAACTGCTCATGGTTTCTTTGAGGCAATGACACACTTCCGCAGAGCGCATGACCTATTTTTCCAAACTCCGCTCTCAGGCGCACCGCTGTCGGGTTCCTGTTTTACAGAAATGTACCGTAGCGTTTTACGTCCGCCCTGTCATTCATGTAAATCACTATTACATTTCCCTCTGGCATTTACTCTGGATTGCCTAGATTTTGTCACAGGGGGTTCTCTTTTTTTGGAAGAAAAATAGGCAATTAAAGAAAAGGTAGAATAGCCGTGTCCTGGCTTCGGAAAGCAATACATTCTGGTTAGGATTGTTTTGCAGTGTTAAAGTTAATTGCATTGATTCACAGGGTGACTTCTTATAGACCTAATAATAGCCTTCATTTGCTGTTGTGTTTATCTGGCCTATGGCACTGTTGTTCTATACCACGTCGTTCTTTTACCAAATACTTGCTGCTGTAACTTCCCTTAACCACAGGGGATAATCAGTGCAACTGTAATCTTTACGTGGGATCTCAAATTGCTGCTCCTTGTTATGAGACCTCTGTTGGCAAGACCGGTGTTGGGAAAGAGAGGCCCCCTGGTTAAAGGGAAGGGCCGGGACAAGGGTTAACCACAGAACGAAGCATGCTGCTCCAAGCCGAGGCAAGGCAGCGCGACATTGCAGGGCGAGAAACACTCCCCTACATAGCGTCACCGCTTCAGGCCGAACGCGCGCGGCTAGCGTCTTCCAGAAGGCTAAGCCAAGGTATTGTCTCACCAAATGACACACCCAGCACCGTGGAGCCCACGGGCTATGGTCGTTGCTGTGGTCGTAGCATGCGGTTAATGGTCAATATGCCTACCGGAGTGTTCCCCCCGACCCGGATGTGGTTCCTCAGAACCCCAAATTTCTGCCCTAGCTCACTGTTTGTGTTTGAAGCACACTTGGAGTTTCGAACTCGGGCGTTTATTTTTGTAATGCTGGTTTCTCATTCTGGATACACGTTAACGAGTGTGCCTTTTTAAAATGATCTTTATCATTAGTGTTTTATTTTGTTTTCCTAAGTACTGTACCACTGACTTACATTTGGCTACATTCAAACACATTTAGCTCTTTGAATCAGAAACTGGCAAGCTCAGATCTTCTGTTTTGTTCTATAAAATAGGCCATTCTTTGTTCCATTGAGGAGAAAGGCAGAGGCAACATCGTTCCTATTGACAGCACTACAAAGTAGAATCAGGTTTCTCTCTGGGTTGCCACTGGCATTGTGGATCTGCACTCAGACGGCTGGTGTCGGGTTCCTCTCATGGAGAAACGCTACTCCACTGCTGCATATGGTTCTGAAAGCCCTGCACAGTACACATAATGGTTTGATTATACACTCCACGGCAGTCGATACTTCGCTTAGTAATGTGAATTAGCTTCAATATGATGTGATTATATCTTCTGTATTTTAGGAACAACATTATTGCCCCTTTTTGGTCTTATATCTTGATCTTCACTTGTGTTAAAAGGTACAGTACATTCCTGGAATTGCCCTGGTGGTTGAAACCAGTATTACAAAACTGTTCAAAGCCGTCATTAATGCTGCATTTTAGTCGGAGGTGGGAAGTTGGAAGTGGGAAACGTGTCACTGTAGACAGTAGGCAGTAATATCTTACTTTTTATTTTGTGTTTGATGAGCAGAGATCCGCAACCAGTTGGTGGAGCAGTTCAAATGCCTGGAGCAACAGTCCGAGTCTCGCATCCAGCTGCTTCAAGACCTGCAGGAGTTTTTCCGCCGCAAGGCCGAGATTCAGCTGGAGTATTCCCGTAGCTTGGAGAAGCTAGCTGAGCGGTTCTCCTCCAAGATCCGCAGCTCCAGGGAGCACCACCAATTCAGGTGAGGTTCCACCGAAGTGTGCTCTACATGTATAGGGGGGCAGGATAGCCTAGCCTAGTGTCTACATATTTATTCGACCGCTAAAATACGGCAAGTTGAGCTCATTACTGTCATCACCGCAATTAGGAGTGCGTATTGGTTGGTATCTCTTTTGTCATACCTTCATGACATTTGTGTGAAAAAGTAAAAGATGAGCTGCTGGGTTTTACTGCGCATGTGCGACACGTCGAAGCCCCACACTGCCTACGGCAAGGGATGTCCCGCTAAGCTCAAGAATAGAGTGTTAACTAAGCTTATAAAACATATTCATTTCCAGCTAATCTCTTTATTACACCAATATTGTGACTGGGGAAACGGCTTGTGCCGATAGAAAAAAGTAATTATAAAAGATAGCTGATTGTGTTTTCCTTGTCTGAACAACCAGGAAATGCCTTAGTCTGAAGCTCATGAGGAGTGTGAAGTTGTAGTCTTGGTTAATGTCCAAGGCATATAAAAACAGTTATGCTTGTGAAACAGTTAGTGCACGAAGAAGACTAGTTTTAAAGATCTTTAATTCCAAAGCACTCTAGCACACCTAACCCTGGCATATGGTGCTACAGATATAGCCGACATGCCCACAAGACGAGAAGTAGTACTGTAGGTGTAATAGAGTGTTTCGCAGTCAAAACACAAATGTCCTGTTTATTATTACCGGACATTTGAACTGCAAGTTTTTAATTGATCTGTTTATTTTTTTATTTTTTTATTTTACCCGTGGTTAACCGTCAATCCGTGGTGATATGTTGCTTTTTTACTGCGGTAAAAAAAAATCGATACCGTCACAGCCCTATTCTAAAACTGGATTGTTGTTAGTCAATGATGAGTTTTCAAGAATTGGAAAACACTGTATGTACAGTATTTCTATCTGAAGACGCAACTTCACCTATGGAAATGCAATCTTACCTGGAGCCACACAATAAGCTAAATAACACCTCAGTTAAATTATTCTTTTTAAATTACATACAGTACACGCACACAAATTACCTTTGTCAGTTAGCACCATTGTCCCGTGACTTTGTTAATATTGTAAAAGCAGAGCCCTAATTGAGCCGGTTTAGAGGCCTATGCTTGCCAAGTGCCTGAATCCCCCCTCTGATCAATAGGTGGAGAGTTGCCAGTCATAGATCTACAGCCTTCCTGCTGGACCCAGCCCTGCTGCTAATCACAGCTGTTTGATCAGAGTACACAGCTTTGCAAAAAGAAATGCTCCTCCGCTATGTTTGTGTTTGTGTCTTAAAGGTCAACTAGCTCTCTAACAATAATAGGCACATTAGGGAAGAGGCCCTGTCATAGACTGTTATAAAAGACATGAGTGTGTTTGTGTGTGTTGGATAGCTTTGTCATCCATCCGCGTTGAGGTCTTAGCGAATTGGATAGGGATTTGACGGAGTAATTGAGGCCAGCTGTTTAAGAGCAGGCAGCCGACTGGCTGACAGTAGGCATACCTCTGTCGACGTGAATGGTGGCTTAACCCTTGAACTGCACAGTACGGTTGTACATAACAGGAGATCATATTCACAGCGATGGACACAGTAGATCAGATGGATCAGCGGCGCTCGAGTGCAGCTAAGTGTCAGATATGTAATAGTTGTATGTGTGGGCACTTATGCACCCTGTAAATGGCCACTGGTACGCTGTAAACTGCTGGCAGCCCGAAAATAGATACACTCTTGTGCTTGCACTCTTACACACATCACAGTACTCGCGTACCAGCTCACAACAACAAGATGTGACAGCTTTATTGCAGGCAAGCCTTTATGCGGACCAGACACACTTCCTGTGGACATTAACTCAACTCATCTGTGCTAATGTTATCTTGGACGGTGCAGGTTCTGCCGAGAGGATTAACCGCTGAGTGGCACAGTGTACTTTAGAAGTACAGTACACCCTCGTGGTTGGAACCACCATCACAGCATGTCGTTTCGGTTTGAAACTCAGAGAGCGCGTGCTCCTCCCCCATGCCGAGTGGCTTGCACTCCTCTCTACTGCTCCCCCCTGCAGGACGCATGGGCCCATGTTCTCGAACCCGCCTCCTACAGCAACGTTGTGCAAATTGTGCACGGTTGTATTTCAGAACATAAACAGTGAGCAGGGAGGAAACGCGAGGTTCTGGTGGTGCTCTAACACACCTCAGGGTGCCGTTCTGTGTGATTATTCTATGTGACAGTTATTCACACGAGTGGAATGTCCCGTTGGCCCCCCTCTTTGTCTCTAATCTTTGACTTAGTGTTCCTCTTGACACAGGCCTGCCTCGGCCACAGTCCTTGCTCTGTCTCGGCTCTGAATACAGTGTGGCCGAATAGGTCAAAAGCAGCATGACTCCCCCCGATGCCTAGCAACCCCTCCGTGGTTGTCCCTCGCCATTGCTTTGTGGGGGGATGAGAACAGAGTGGCTACAGAGTTCACCCAGAGCAGCTGTCCGCGTGCACTGGGTCTAGATTCCTGGGTCTAGCATCCTGGGTTAGTCCAGCAAAATACAGTTGTTTACTCAGCAGAATGTCACAGCGATTTACCAGCTACTGTATAAATTACATAAACCTGTCTCTCTCTCTCTCCCTGCAGTCACTGTCCTACAGCTTTAATGCTACTATTTAGGATAATTAAACGGAGGCAATGCGTCCCACTACACAAGCAGACATGCAGATAAATAGCTTTGTGTTACTCGGTCGTCTCGTTCTTGCGTCTTGGAACGACAGCACTTTTACTCTTGGCTTGGTGAACAATGCCGATTCAGGGTTTCGTTTCTTCAGTATCGTTATTGCTACACCAGCACAAACATCTAATTGATCCATTGTATTACTCTTCTCAGGAAAATGGCGTCAAATGATTGGTAGTTTTACCGTCATGATCTATAATTTGACTTGTGTTGGTTTCGACTTTGTCTTAACTCGGTCTTCTTCTTTTACTGGTTCACAGTGCCAATGAGACTTAACTAACTTCCTTTTAGCAAGAGACCGTGCTGAACGCGCGCTCCTGGATTTATCATAATTGGATTTAGTAACGTGCCATGTTGCAATTGAATGGATGGATATTGTCTATCTGTCAAATGCAAAAGGGGTACACCTTATCATAAGTAACGGAGCCATTAGAGGGCACCTCATGTGATATTGATAGGAAAAATAACCCGTCTAGGAGAGATAAGATGCAATATGTGTGTCATAGCTATCTGACTAACTGTACTGTATTTTTCTCAAGCTCTTGTGATTCACACGTAATCTAGTTCTGTCTCTCATTCCGGATACTTCCGTCAGTGCACCTCGGCGTAGTACACTGTGTACACTGTGTACTTACTTGCGTAGTGCGTGAAGCTCGACAGGGTAGTGGTGTCTCTCAAATCGAAACACGCAAGTTGGGCACTTACCGGGAATGACGAACGCGACATGACCGCGATTGTGTCGCGTCACTCGCCAAAAATATCTAAAAATATCTGCTTTTTTTTTTTTTTCGCTCACTTCTTCTTGAAAATGAACGCGCTTTTAATTTTACTCGCTTGTGTGTGCCCCCTGTTTCACGTGACGTGGAAATTACGTCCTCCTCCTACTGGCTGAAAACGCACCGGTATGTTGATTTACGACTTTCAAAATGGTTGGTGGTCCCGCCCCCGTAGCCAAGATGGCGACCAGTGAGGGCGAGAGGGGTCCAGCGTTTCACACTCAACCTGTTGACCGTTATGAGTACACCATCAGGGTACCCATAATGCACTGCATGTTGCCATACTTGTCAGTGTGAACGCACTTATGCACTCAAAATAACAAGTGTAAGTATGGAAAAACGCAAACTGAGACACAAGCGTATGGCTCCGACAGTCGTGCTATCGAATAGGGCTGTAATTGATAGCGAGGGATTTATTTTTTAGGTCAGGGTTCAGTTCAGTTTCTGTTGCACTAGAATATCTTATACAGCAGCAGCTTTAGCCTTTGGTTTTATTGTGTTCTCACACGGTAGTCCCCTCTCCCATGTTGTCAGGTCGACCACATCAACTGTGTGAGGTCGCTGTGTGCTACAGCAGTGTGACCAGCCTGTAGTTTGTGTTTGCGTTCCTCCCAGATCCCGCAGTGCTCTGCCCCCGCCCAGCTCGTTCCCTGATGCAGATGAGTCTATAAAATGTTGGCAATGTACTGTAACCCCCCCCACTTCCCCCCATTAAATGATGTGCAAACTGGCAATGAGGCATAGAGTGGAAAATGCAATTGGATGGCAGAGGAAGCTCTGTGACTTTTGATACTGGATTTGTCTCCCTCACCCCCTTTCTCGGCTGCGTCATTAATAAGCAGCAGCCAGGCGGCGTGGCAGGGATTAAAGGCCTCCGCAGAACTGAGTCCTGGTTTGATAAATGCACATTTCCCTCTGGAAATCCAGGCTCAGACACATCATAGGCTGTGTGTGTGTGATCAGGCGTGCAGCAGAGGCCAGGCTCTGCATAATGCCTATTGTTCAATGTTCAGGCTACACACATAACAGAGGGCTAATTCTGAAGGTATCTTCCTCTATATGTATACGTACACAGTGCCCGGAAAAAGTAATGAGACCGCTGTACCGGTTGTAAGTTAACTGCATCCTTTTTCCATTTGTGTGACAACGAGGTCACTTAGCAGATGCTTTTATCCAAAGCGACTCACAATTACGTGGTGCTGTTACATGGAGCAGATAGGGGTTAGGCATCTTGCTCAAGGCTCAAGGATGCTTACAGGTAGGCCAACTCTGGGGCTCGAACCCACAACCTTCTGGCTGGGAGTCCAACACCCAGACCACCAGACTATCCTGCCCTTAACCTGGGAGCTTCCGCAGCACGGGGGCTGAACACGTAACAAACAACGTATGTGTGTATGCGCATAGCTGCTACGTATAGACACAGTGGAAAGCACAGAACCCTACCCTACAAACCGACCGTTGAGACGGGCAGTTCTCTGATAGGTGATGCATATTAAGTGTAGGGTGCCAGAATAGTTCCTCCTCCCCTCTTTCCTAACACAGTCCCCCAGAGACCCCGAGGGCCTTGCCTCCTTGCATGTTAATGACGCTGTCCGTCTATACCGGGGGGCACGGAGCCCCCTTTGACAACCAGGCCTTTTGAAGCTGTCTGACGTGCGACCTGCAGGTTGCTGACTGACGCTCAGCAGCGCGCAGGAAGTTGGTGCCGGGGCAGGCGAGACAGAGGAACTGACTTTTATGGCTTTGTTCTGAGGTGGCTCCTGTCTAATGGGAAGGGCCCTATACGAGCTCCAGTATATACTCAGTCATTAAACAAGACCAAGAGTTACATTTATTATTGTGTGGAAATACTCCACGCTAGCAGGGCTGGGCAAAGGCCTAATGACTAACCTCCTGCTCCCATTTCGTGAGAAATGAGGATAGCGGCTGGGCGAAATAGAGTTTACAACCTTTCTTTTTCTTCAAGACAAGTCCTTAACCCTTAATGTTTATGTTGTGTTCACGAAGTACAGTATAAAGCATTTATTTTTCTCCACACGTCTGATCAGAGATCTTGTCTCTCTCTGAGTGTATTGACAGGATTGTCAAAGCAAACTGCCGCCATAGTTCATGTGTTGCCGTGCGTTCCTTTCAGTCAAAATTTGACAATTTTGTTCAGGCAAAATGTGGCATCTCCTCTCTATCGCTATCTAAGTATTACCGCCCTCGTCAAGTCAAAACACTGATCGAACAGATGAATATTTCATCACTTCTTGTGGTGGTGCTTTTGTCAGAGGAGTGTATTGAACAGTGTCGTATTGGGATTGAAAACAGGGATGGGAAAGAGGAAGTGGGGGGGCTCCTGGAAGTGCTTAGGGATTTGTTTAAGCATCTCCATCTACTCCCAGGGATTAAAGGAGGCTGGAGGAGCTTGTTCCCTTGACTTCCCTGACTCCATACGCTGCAGTTTTACACAGAGGAGCTGTCTGCTTTAGGGAGATAGGTCACTCAAGCAGAACTGGTACAGAATAAAGGTTGTTTAAATGGGCCATCCCAGAGGTGGGAGAGAGAGTCTATATTAGGTCCTCTATTGTTAGACCAAAGCTAAGCGCCCCCTCACACTTTCTGTCATCGGTGGTCAACCTCTGATTGGAAATGTAAACTATATTAATTCTATTTTTATTGCGAGACTTAACCGTGGCCTCATTTAATTGGTGGATTTTTTTTTAGCTGTAATTTCTCAGTAGTTTGTGTGTGTGTGTGTGTGTGTGTGTGCGCTGAGGGGCAGAGTTAAGCAGGGAAAAAATGGGGGCATACCGTCGCTCTGTAGCACCCAGATAGGAGTTTCATTAGACGTGGTTAGCATTGGGAAGCTCTATGAAGAGGAACTCTTTGATGTCTGTGCTTCTCTTCTATTTATTCTGCACAACAGTCAACCCCCCTCCCTTCCCTCCAGCCCTCTGTCCCTCCCTGCCTCATATTTCTCTTCCCCATAGCTCTTCATCAGGATCAGCGGTTGATTCATGTCCGGGCATAGGCATTGTGAAAGTGTGCATGTGTCTGCATGCAAAACGCTTTGTCGGCAATCAGCGTCTATGGCTTGATGTTATTACGGTTAGTCTTTATTAAGAGACGAAAACAGAGGAATAATGTGGCACTTAACAGCGTTTCTGCTTGGTGCATCGGCATCATGATTGGGTCTACTTTCTAGGGTTTAGTACCTGGCCAAAAAGTAGAGATCTGGTGGTAGGCCTCGTTGTGACTTATATTTGTAGTATTGTTGCTTTCTTCTCTTTTCACAGAGAAAAACAGTAAGTAGAAACATTAAGTAAAATATCGGTTAAAAAAAGAGATGGAGGGATGAGGCTGACAAAGTATCAACGACAAAACGCATATCCACAGTCCATAATTATTGCAAACTATCCACACGATTAAAGTTTCGCTTCTGAGAAACAAGCTAACACTTGATGTTTTCTCTAGGAAAGACCAACACCTGCTCTCCTCAGTAAACTGCTGGTACCTCGTCCTGAACCAGACGAGGCGTGAGAGCCGGGACCATGCCACCCTCAACGACATCTACATCAACAATGTCATTGTCCGCCTGGCCCAGATCAGCGAGGACGTCATCCGCCTCTTTAAGAAGGTACAATTTAAGTTTTTTGTCCATTTTGTTTACGCAGCGATGAGGTATCTTGCTTGAAAACACTGGTATGGCCATCTTGTGGCTCGAACCTGGGTCCTTTCGGCTCTGCGATGACCTCGCAGACCACCAGTTTGCCAGACTGGTGACCTTCACCCCATTGTCCACAAGAGTGTAGCTTGCTTTAGGTGAAGGGGTAGGGAGGAATGCGAGCCACTCGGCGCTCGGGGGTGGGAGGGGCACCGTCGGCGTTTCAAACCAAACGACAACGTCTTTGTTCCCATGGTTACACCCACCCAGGCTCTCCGGCAACAAATGGAGGCGTCATGACCCAACAATGTACTTTTGGCTTCGATTTGATGAGTATTTTTTGCTGCGTACATCAGAGCTCTTAGTACCAAACAATAGCAGGCCTAATTGTCTAGCCTTGCTGTAACCGTGGTTTTCCAACAAGTTGCAGTTAGTTTATTTGAAACTGCTGTAGCGTGCAGAAAGGCACATAAACTCTACTTGCCATTTGAAGCTATTATACGTAGCGTCGTGTCATAGGAGCTGTCCACACCTCCTCGGCACACATGGGTCTAATAGAACATGTCGGAGCCCAGGGAGGTCCACCTCGCCTGCCTCAGGGGCAGCAGCAAGGGGGAACAAGGAGCACCCCCCGTCCCCCGCCATGCCCAAACCCCGACAGCCGCTACTAGTGTGTTCCCAGGGTTTGGCCCACCGTCAGCACATAGCAGAGATGACTGAGGTTTTATCCAAACACCGGCACCCTGCCTTCGTGTAGGTGAGCCCTTTACTGCCAGCCAGGATAGGAAATAGAGTATTTGTGTGTGTTTGTACGCACATGCGCGTGTGCCGCTGGCATGGCTACACACCTAGACGTGTGTCAGCGGTAAGAAAACAATGAAGGAGATGTGTGCAACAGAGCTGAGAACAGAACAACACTCTACCTCTGAGACTGAAGTGCCCTCAGGTAGCTTTGAGTTCGGTTCAAAGTGAAGTTGAACTTTAGTAAAAAACCCTTGACCGAATAGCTTGTTTACCTCAGTCCACACACAGTTGCCTTTGGGAGGAAATATTCTCTTTGGTCACTTTTTATTTGGTGTGTCTTTTGAACCGAAACTATCTCAACTCCAGTCTGATACTAGCCAAAGTCTCGTAGGCCGACGCAACATTTGGCAGTGGAATCTTGTGAAAACACTTCTACCACTATTGTAGACGGTGGAACCCAAAGGTGGTTGAAATGGAATAGTTCATCCCAAACGTGAATAAATGGATATATTGCTACTTGTTGAAAGGAGTAGGTGGCAATGAACAACTTGGCATTAATAACACTGTGCAGCTCTGAAGGAAATGGGGGGGGGGCAGGATAGTCTAGTGGGCTAGGTGTTGGACTCCCAGCCAGAAGGTTGTGGGTTCAAGTCCCAGAGTTGGTCTACCTGTAAGCATCCTTGAGCAAGATGCCTAACCCCTATCTGCTCCATGTAATAGCACCATGTAATTGTTGACAAAATGTACTAATTGTAAGTCGCTTTGGATAAAAGCGTCTGCTAAATGCTGTAAATGTAAATGTAAATGAATAAAAACAGCTTTAGAAGACCTGTGAATAGAAGCGGAGGTTTACAACAACATCTCTACAGGTGTAAAGATGGGAAAAGAAATCTAAAAATGCAGTACTGGTAATGGCCACCAGGTGCTTGGATTCAAAATGGAGGAAATAACTGCCCGAATCAAAGACCAACAACTTCTGTCTTGAAAGAAATCTATAATTTCATAAATTATGTGATGGGGCAGCTCAAAAAAGTATTGCTCCATTATATTCTATGAAGTCTCTTCTTTTCTACATAAAGAAAGTAGTCTTTAGTAGTGTTTATGAGGCTGGGTGTAGGTGCGGTCTGCCTTTGTCGCTCGCTTGTTGCCAGGGTTTCACATGAAGCTCTGGACCAGTGAATCAGTGCTTCCTATAGGCGGCCTGCTTGGAATGATAATAATTGGGTTTCTAGAGATGTGGGAATGTTCCCATGGTGTTTGCGGGGGCTTATATGTGTGTACGGTGCTCCGGTTGAAGCTTAAACCGGTGGATTGTTAGTGTCAAGTCGCCGGCAGTGACTTTAACCAGAATCCCAATAAATGTAGGAAAAAAAGGAAACTAAAAGGTGGTGATAGATGGACAATATCGGAGCGTATCCACTGTGTTGCATCACAGTGTGCTCCCTGGGTGAACCCTCCTGCCTTGCCCGGCACCTCTGCAGTCTTTTCCTGCAGTCTGTCTGACATCAGAGGCCGCCATGCAGACAGATGTCATTCAGTGGAGCATCCCATTCATCACATTCAGTCAAAACAGCCGTTCTAAGTGGGAGAGTATTTCCTGGGCTCCCCAGAGATCTTTATGGTGAAGCAAGAATATAGGAGTGGATTCTGCACTGCCACTTTTTATGGTGGTAATTATTGTTTTCTGGGGATGTTTAATGGCATTTGCAGTGGAACACTTCTGTCAGATCAGATTATGCATTTATGCATTATGTGAGCTTCTCCTTCCTGGGTTTCTTTACTGTAGTTCTGAGTCATCGTCAGCATGTAGTTTCAGGTTATTATGCTTGGGAAGGGTGTGGACGTTTATTTTGTGCTTTCATCTATCGAGCAAGCCCGTGCGCGCGCGTTTGTGTGTGTGTGTGCGCGTGCACAATCATAGCTTACTTTTGCAGTGTGACCAAAGAACAGAGCTCCTGTTCCCGGTGGTTTTGACCAGACACCAAAGTTATGCCTCTTTATTTGGATTTGGGAGACTGGGTTTTAACTCCTTTACAAACATCTGACCATGGTGGCCTGTGAAGAACTCAGTAAACACCACCAGGCAGTGTAGGGATATACACTGGAGAGAGGGGCTGGTGTAACTTCGCTTCAGGTGAACCGTAATCAAACCGGGGCTCTTTTAAGATGGCGTAGGGATGGGCTCAAGCAGTTGAGTAGCCTACATAAGTACTTACCCCTTTGACAAACCCCTGTCCTGAATGTTTAGCAATTATTGACTGTTTGAGGAGTGAATGATAAACCTTTGAGTAATGTTGTGCAAATGCATAGGTAAAGGAACCTTGTTACATGATGCTGTCCTTATTCTAGGAGAATATCTGCTTGCAGAAACTGGTGGTTAACCAGTTCAACTGTTGACAAATGTACTAATTGTAAGTCGCTTTGGATAAAAGCGTCTGCTAAATGCTGTAAATGTAAATGTTGGAGCTGATAACGCCACTGACATTAAAACTGGACCTATAAAGGGTAAAATTGTAACTTTGTTACTTCTTCATGTATGGCTTTTGCATTGTTTTGATAGTACAGCAGTTACTACCGTTTTCTTTTATTTATTTTGCATAATTGTTTTTGATGTATTTAGTAATCGACTACTAAGCGCCTGTCTCTAAGCTGTGTTGGTGTCATCCTCGTGGTCTGTACATTCGCAAAACAAAGTTTTTCTGGTCACAAATGTGACACTTTTGGGTGCATTTTCACACCAGCGTTGCTTTCGTCTCAGACTAGTTCATTTCTCTCTCACTAGCTGCCGGTGAAGGAACTTGTGAAGTCACTCCCTTGAGTATTGCTCACACCATTTCAAGGTGCGCTCTTCATTTCCGAGAGCACGAATCACAAGGTACTCCATGAGGCGGTTGGTTGTGTGAGACCACTGTTAGAATCCATCCAAAGTTGTTTTTCTACAACTTTATGACTCACTTGCATTGATAAGATTTGAAACAAGATGCAGGAAATGAAGGTCTCTTTTTCAACTGGAAATGCTGCTTGTTGTTCACCTGAATATATTATAGATCTTATCTACTTCTGCGCAGGGCAAGCAGACATCAATAAACTGTGGTGTTTTACAGGATATAATACTCAGATCAGTTCTCGCTCTCTCTCACACAAATCAATTTTCGCACCATGTATATTTATGCTTGTGTACTCTCACCTCGTACACAAGCATAACTACCTAACCAAAAAAAAAAACTTTGGCCATTATTTGTAGCATCAACATCTTTATCGTAGCGCGTGCGTGTTGGACAGGTTATTGCTGAATTCCCCGTAGATCCCCTGAACGATTGTCTCTTCTTTGTCTTTCAGAGTAAGGACATTGGGATCCAGATGCACGAAGAACTGGTGAAAGTGACAAATGAACTCTACACTGTGAGTACAACCCGGGCCTGCTTTCTGGTTGCGTTCTGGTTGTCCTGTCCCCACTCAGACACAAGTCGGGTCACTCCTTGGGTTCAGGCTACACAATTAGCTTTCTCGATTGAATTTATTTGATTTAGGCCAAACGCATACATTAGAAAAGAAAAGGGGGGGGGGGGGGGTCAAAAGAAGATTCAAATTGAATTTCTGGGATTTTTCGCATTTTGTTATCAGGTCTGACTGCCCTACAGTGAATATCTCAATGAATTCCACTTCCACATCTTTCTCCTTTACTTTGCCTTCTCCCCCGACAGCACCCTCCTCCCCGCCCCGCTGTAGAACAGACCGTCTGTGTTTAGTTCAGATGTAATGATCACAGTGACAAGGGAGGGCGCTAGGGAGGTGGGTCATTGTTGATGATGATGAAACGGAACATTGCACTCCTCTCCACGTGGGCCACTTTCTGAGCTCAAATCACTTTCATGTTGGAGGTGGCTGGGCCCGCCGTCAGGAATGTAGGCTTCCTCCCCTGCAGTATCGCCTTACGTTGGAGCCCACTGTGGAGAAGGCTGGGAATATGTACAGACAGACTGACAGCATTCTGTAGCTTACGTCTGCGGGTTTTGTGCTGCTACTATCATAAAGATGTGCTCTTATTGAAGAACGGGAGACGCCCGCCTCTGGACAGGCTCCAGGCAACCTCAGCGGTCTCCGGCCTCCCCTAGGAGAGATGAGGAGATGGCAGAACTGGCTCATATAACTTATTCATCCGCGCAATGTCAGCGGAGGAGAAAAAAACGACCAAAGGGCATTGCTGGCACAGATGACATCTCTCTGTGATCGCACCATCTGTCCATTAGGACGCCACAACAGACTGGTGTTACAAGGAGCTGATGACTGCTACAAATGCATATATGTTAATTGGATTCATCTTCATTACCCTTTAATATAGTATGTTGAATAAATACTTATACATACAGACTGCATGTTTAGAGGGGGGTTCTTTTACTTTTTATAGCGATTTTAAATGAATTTTTGGATTTTGTGTATTTATTTATATTCTTTTTTTTATCCATATTTGTCCACTATTGTCGGATGACAACATTAGTTAATTCAGATTTTTGAATAAGCATATTGCTAAAGAGAAGCTAATGCACCCAACCGTGCTGCACTGTGGGTAATGTAGTTCACAGCCTTCCAACCGCTTCTCTTTAGCAAAATGCTTATTGTGACTAATTTAAGGCTTCAACATTTACAAAGGTGCTATCATCCAACAGCGATTGACTTTATTTAAAGTTACAGTATAAACAGACCTTATTTGAGCTGCTGCTTGACTCTGATGGGAGAGATGAATTGCGAATTTTTGATAGGCCCCAACAAAGGGAAAAATGCTAAGGGGCATGTGATATCAGACTTAGGCTCTCTGTGGGCAGGCTTGTTTACATTTTACATAAGGTACAAACTCTGAGTTTTTCTGGTGACATCGTTTCCCATAGGAAAACCTATGGGAAGCCGGCAAATTAGCAAGGACTAGCAATGTTGTGTTTTCACAAAACCGTTATTGTATAATACCCCTTTAATCGAGGCTTTACCCATGATCTTTCAATACCATAGGTTCTTTCTGTTAGCCTCAGCCTTTCCCCGGGAGGGTTTATGGAGATGATGTATATGGATGAGAGTGAAATTGCTTTCCCACTCGACCAGCGCCAGCCCTTTGTCTGTTGGGGGGTGTAGCAGACCGGTGGGACTGCCACTGGCAGAGGACTTAAAAACCCCAGGGAACAGATAATTATTGACAACACAGCCACTGGTCTTCAATGCACCTATGGTGGCCCTTTTGTCTGTTAAAAACATTTCACTACTGTTGTATGTCACCATTAATACAATGAGTATGTGACAAATAAACAAACTTTATGTACTTTATGACCCTAATATCTGGTCTCTTTCAAAATGACACACAAGACCTCAGCAACCACTATAATAATACAATAATACACTTCCCTTTGTGGTATTGTAAAGTAAAGTTTTGCTAGTGCCGAAATAACTAAATCAATAGCACTCTTTTGGGGATATTTAACTGCTCCGTTTCAGTATTGATTTCCGAGTGAGAATAGTGGTTCCAGTGGCTTCTAAAGCCACATCAATACTAGTGTGGGTAAAACATTGCGCATGCTCAGGTTGCTAAACACATGACCATACGCAGTTCCTCTGTGTCATTTCCACATTTGTTGTTTTCGGAAACCGCAAACAACCGCAGGCTAGGCAGACGATGAGGTAAAACCTAAAACTCATAGAAGTAAGCAACGACTATAAATAATATACATGTTCATGATCTCCTTTTTTTTTCTTTTTTTTTTTACTTTGATACATACATATTATTATAGCCTAGGCTTACTAGATTACACGTTTACAGTAAAAGCATAACTCCAATACTGTTGTGGTATGCCCTGCATAAATATTTACATTTTAATTTTCGCCATCTGTTGCTTAGTAGTAGCATTTTTTTTAAACCAGTCTGTCTGTGTGACGGCGCAGTTGTTTGCTAAAGGTGAGTGGAGTGTTCCTGGAATCTTGACATTAGAAAATCTTTACGGCATTCTTTAGGAAGCGAACCCGGCGTTTTCAGATGTATCCACTTGGGAGAGCATTTCTGAAAATGAGTGTGGGTGGAAAGCCAAAACGGAGAAATTAAACGAAACCACGCTAGTGTCGATAAGGTCCCTTTGTTTGAATACGCCATGGGTCTTTAAAAAAGATATTTGTAGGTTCATTAAAGAAACGTGGAGAGATGTTTGTTTGCTAGCCTCCTCGCTGCCAAGAGTAGTGCAGCATAATACAAACATTTGACTAGTGAACTTTATGTAATCCATAAAGTAATCCATATTTTTTTCTGGGGGGCAAATATACCCAGGGTTCTCTCTCTCATTCGATTACTCTCCCTAATCTGTGAGAGCATTTGACATTGTTAATTAACCAGGCATACATGCCACTACTTGTGCTACACTGTCTGTGAGTTATCTCAGGGAGAAAACACACTGATTACACAAATTACTTTTTGCCATTTTAAACGTGGTTTAAAATTGGGCAGAAATATACGTTGATGTAGGAGATTGATAGAAGTAGGTATACTGCCAAGGGAGCTATAACTAAGTCTTACTCCGTGGAGTTCTTCCTCTGTTGCCTTTGTCCCAAACAGTATAGGCAGCGCTTGGCGTAGCTGTCTGTTTTATTGTGTCACTTCAAAGTGTTTGCCTTACAGATCTTTGTCTTTGTTTTCGGGCTGTCTCAGAGGTTGTACTGGCAGGAGTTGAGCAGCAGTATTTATTATACTGAAGGATGTGGGCCTTCACTATTGGGCAGAACTTAATATTGCCATCGCCCAGTAGTGAAAACAGGCTGGTGGAAAGAGTGAAGAAGGGGGTTGCAAGCTGAAGTAACCTATTTGTTACTATGTGATTTTATTTTATTAAGTGTTTTCCTGGAGTTAAAAGAAACCCCGATGTTTAGATGCTGTGCCCAGTGAGCACTGCTAGTTGTCTACAGGAAACAAACAGACTGTCATTTATGTTGTGCTGTCTGACACCCTGAGGCAATTTAGAAAGCTCTCGGGCTTCCGAGCCTGTGTCACATTTCGGGAGGGTACTCGCATCTGGCCTTTTAGTTTAGTCTTGAAGCGAACGGTCACGGTAAGACAGCAGGAGACAAACCCTTCACAGTGGGAGAAGGTCTGTCCTTGGTGCTAGAATCTGCTAGAATCACTGTCTGCTAGAATCACAAAAACAGTTCTCAAGGATTTTCACTCAAACTACTGTACAAACTAAAAGTTGTTGGTAGTTTGCAACCCCAAATTAAGTGTCTCTTCCATGTGGACAAATGTAGCCACACATACCTACAATTAATTTCAAAAATAAAATAATTAAATATATATATGTAAATATATACATTCATACAAACAGCATTTAAAAATGTACACAACAGAACATTACACATGTACACACATCTTATTAAAGTTAAGGTAAAATGTTCATTATACACGAAAAACAAAGATTATTTAGAAATTGTTGTCGTCGCCTTGGAGTCCCCCAGAAGCCACTTGCGACCAGTCAGGGGTCCCAACCCCCCCCCCTTTGAGAACCATCGAGAACCACTAGCTATCACTAGCTATCACTAGCTTGTTGTCATCCCTTTGTACGTAGGGGTGGGGTACGAGGGGTGCGAGGGGGACAAGAGGTACGACAGGCAGAGAGCGAGGAGAACAATGCTGTCACTCAGCCAATGAAAATGGCTGGAAATGAGCAAGCCTAAGGCAACGCAGGTCTCCCTTGGTATAGAAGCCAGCTGTGCCAGGGAAGGACGGGCACAAGAGGTGGGCTGCAGATTGGCTGGCATCCGCCAGCTACGTAGGCACTGGAGTTGATATCAATGCTCACGCCGTGTGTGTGTGTGTGTGTGTGTGTGTGTGTGTGTGTGTGTCTGCATATGTTCACACATGAACATATGCAGACCCTTCGAACATCTTAGAAGGGTCTGCATACGTGTGAATGTGTCTAAGAATCACTATGGAAGCACGTGTTAATGTGTGTGGGGTTTTTGAGGTTCGGCCAAAATGTAAATAAATATTTTCCACACGACGAATGTGGAGCGAGGACACAGGGGCATAATTCCGAATGCATCTTTTTAGTGCGGTTCGTCATCTTGTTTTTAAGTCGGCTTTTGTTTGCCGGTGAAGAAGGCTTGGTTAATGTCTTCACCTCTCTGCTCCCTGTCTCAGCGGTGGCCCACACATGCACATTCATGGCTGGCTGTGCGCCTGATGGGGAATGCTAATGGTGGGCTTCCTGTCACTTAGCTGGCGTCGTTTGGCGCGTTGTAGGGCTGTGTCGGCACAGTACGTGGCGCTGTGCTAACCCAGGCTCTGACCTCTGACCTCTGACCTCCTGTGGCAGGTCATGAAGACGTACCACATGTACCACACTGAGAGCATCAGTGCGGAGAGCAAGCTGAAGGACGCCGAGAAGCAGGAGGAGAAACAGTTCAGTAAGTCCGGGGATCTCAACGTCAACCTCCTGCGCCATGACGACCGGCCGCAGAGACGCAGCTCCGTGAGGAAGATCGAGAAGATGAAGGAGAAGGTGAGTTGACGTTTGCGTTAAAGGTACACTACTCGATTGCGTTATAGCGCGCCCCCTTGTGTTCCAAACAGAGCTGTATATGAAAGTGCGCGTGGTTGTGGGAGGAGGGGTGGAAAACAGTGTGAGTTTACACACGCACTGTAGGGGAGTAGAGAGGTGTGTGAGCCAATTAGCGCGGGAGCATCAAAATACGACATTTCTAACACCACAGTACACAAGTGCAATTGTGTACAGTGCCTTTAACGTACATTGTTCCATTCAGCATCTAATCGGACATTTGGGCAGGTTCAGCCCTTTAGCAGTGTTTCCCAGGAGAGAGGGAGAGAGGCCTTAGACGTCCAGAAGAATGGCTTTCCCACTTGATGGACACGTACTGCAGTGTTCCAGTTCATGCGCCCCAAATATGTGTTGTTGTTTTTTTGGTTCCATCACAGTTCTGACTTAGGTCCTCTCTTCAAAACACACACCATTCAAAATAAAAATCCCATATGAAATATGGGACACATTTCATTTGACATTTGAATTTCTACATGCGTATGAAACTCCATTATCTGTCAGCGACATTGTCTGGCAAACTTGTAGCCAATAATGTTGTTTTTCCGCATGTCTTGTGTGACCTGAAGTTAATTGCTGCACCTGCATATACACTAAATATACATAATTGTTGTGAATATTTCATACTGTATGGAAGGAAAGATAATTCACAGTGAATTATGGTCATAATTGGGGTGATGAATACATGGTACAAATGCCTGCAGTATATACTATAGGCCTGGTGTTTGAATCATGTCTGAAACAGCACGTTGCTAAAGTCAATTTAAGTCAACTGTTTTTGTCAATACTGTTATTAAGTATAGTTTTGCCACAATCCATTTTCATTGATACAGGATGAGCTATTGTTTTCTCTGTTGGAAGTATACCTCCCAGCCCTAAGCCCTTAACAGATGCAGCGTATCCAATTAACTAGGATATTTTTGTAGAGGTGGTTCAGTCTACTCAGTGTTTTTTAGTCATTACTGAGAGTTGGAAAGCTGAGAAAAATCTCTGGTGGGACTATCTCTGTGCGGGGGAGGGTATGTGTGTGGCTCTGAATGCAACAGACTTTACTGCTTTACTGCCTTTTTTTTATTCTTATTTTACTTTCTAACTTTTAACCTGTAAAAGTCACGATATGAAAAAAAAAAATGAATACAAATGTTTAAATATTATCCAACTGTTTCTGCCAAGTGGAACTGTATTGATGCATTTAAAAAGGATTTTTTCTTGTGTCCATGACAAGATTTAGATAGATAGATAGATAGATAGATAGATAGATAGATAGATGACTTTATTAAGAAATTAAGGTATCTTTTCAGCCAGGTACATTAGGTACAGTATTAGGTGCATTTACTAAGCTATAAAGCCCCCCTCATATTGTACTATATAATTATGTATACAAATGGATAAATTCTTGTATCTTCTGACTAGAGCAAAACATTTTTGTAGCGACAATATTCTTACATTATTTCCCTGAACCTCTCGGGTTCGAGTGTTTGGGTATCTGAATATTGATGGAATGTAAACCTGGCTGCGACATTTAAGTGTTATTATCTTGAGGCGGTCTCTCTCTCTGGAGTCCATCTCAGATGGTCCCTCTAGACATTTTCTCTGCCAGCTCTCGCCGTCTGTTGGATCTAAAGCTTCGGCTGTCTTCTGTTGCTACTGCTCAGCAAATACTCTACATCACTTGATTTATCTCCATTGTCCTTCTCTCCCTTCACAGAGACAAGCCAAGTACTCGGAGAATAAGCTGAAATGCACAAAAGCGCGGAATGACTATTTGTTGAATCTGGCAGCGACAAATGCTGTTGTAGCGAAATATTACATCCATGACGTTTCGGATATGATTGATGTAAGTACAAAATAGGCACATCATCGCACACGTGTTTGTTTAAGTGTCTCCGCTGAGATTTCTACTGTTGGTTTAATGTTGCATTACTGTAGTTACCATCTGTCCCTGTCTCGTCACTCCCAGCCTGTTAGCTGTTTGTTTCTAAGCTTCTCTGTTTGTCTCACTTAATCTGTTTACATCCATTTACTCTATCCTAATATCTGCGTTATATAATATCTGGTTCATACAGAGCAGATACAACTACCACTGTTTATGCTAGGGACTACGCAAATATTGTGTAGTCATTACTGTGTACAAACACCTAGCTAGCATTAGTAGGACTAGGATTATTGCTTTTTACACTGCAATACACCTCCTTCATATGCCATTTTATTTAGTTTTCAGTGTTGTTTTTTTTTCAACTGGTAATTAGTGAGATACTGAGAATCAATTCACTGCAGTTGTTTTATTAGAGATGTGTTGCAGTTTGTAGTTTAGTAATAAGAAAAGTAAATGAATTTGTGTTAAAAACAAAAGCTGTCATCTCTAGATGATTTTTTTTACATGCTTAAAGGTCCGCTAAGCAATTATTATGTATATTTTATATACATAAAAATAAATATATTATGCTAAATATATTTTAAACAATGTACACTCATATGAGAAGGTGATTGAAATAGTTTCGTAGGGTCCCTTGGCCATTGAGGTCGCATTATTTACCTACAAGATTAGCCCTGACTCAGCAGTATCTATACCAATAGGTGTGATGTTACAATTAGGTCATTTAACAGACTCTTTTATCCAAAGCATCTTACAATTACATGGTGCTATTACACGGCGCAGATAGGGGTTAGGCACCTTGCTCAAGGATGCTTACAGGTAGGCCACCTCCGGGGATCGAACCCACAACCTTCCGGCTGGGAGTCCAACTGTCCCATAACTGCTGTTTAAAGATTAACTAGTTATTGGCCTTTATTTTTAATGTTTGAGATTTTCTAAGCGATTAAATAAACTGTTAAGACAGTGAAGCGTTTCAGCAGTGTTGGCAGAGGGAAGTGTTCCTGCTTAGCCTTTGCTGTCTTTCTTCACAGTGCTCTCTTTCTTCATATACAAGTGGCAATGCTGAGAAATGTATACTATGGCCTTGGACCGTAAACTTGCTGACCCGGCAACAGTAACAGCAACGTGGTGATGCTACCCAGGCTCAGAGACAAACACAGGTGTAGATGTTTAACCAGCCCCCCTGTAATCGCCGGCTAACACAAAAACATGGCTGTTTGGCAGCCGAGCAAGAGCGAAGCCTTCCTCTTTGTGGTCATACTTCCTCCTTCTCAAACAGTCTTCCAGCTTCCCAACCTGCAGGTTGGCCAACCACAGGCTTACCACAGTGTGCGACTGCTTTTACCTTAACTAGACAAACATTGCCTGTACAATAAAAGTGCAATACAGGCGGACCACTCGGGTGTAAAGGAGATATTATTGTGGCCAACCTGGTCATAAGCTGACCAGATGAAGTGTTATGGGGACAGCCTGGAGGTACTGTATCTGGCAACCGTGAGACACCCTGATTCACGGCTAGCACAAACGCTATGCTGGGTGGCTTTGAGGGGGGGCTGCTGCCTCCGGTGTCTGTCAACTGAAGGGGCAACTGCCTCCTGCTAAGCTCTCCGAATGGGATTGTGAGCGTGACACCGCCACAAGCAGGAGCGTGGACAAGAGTCTTGCCTGCTGTGCCCACCGTACGCTCAGAAGTCAGCCTTGTGCTTCAGCATCCTTTCAATTACACCGTGGAAATATAATTTAAGAAATACACGGCAGTCAATTCTGTATGTGCCATGGCCGCCTGTGGTCAATGGTTGTAGGCCTCACGGACTTGATGAATGGAGTCATTACAGTCTGTCAAATACATTTGGAAACTGTACGGTGTTTCTGTGCACCGTTAGTGAGTGAGGTTACCCGGTGGTACATTAATATTTCAATAATGAGGCTTGTGATCCCCAGGCAGAATTGGAAAAACCTGGCCAGTGTTGGGTGAATGAGCACTACCCTCTTTCATTAGCAAGTACCGCAGGTAGTCGACCGAATTTGCCCTGCCGGAGCTCTCAGCAGCCAACGCTACACAGGTGTCGGTGTGTTGGGGGACATTTGTTCTCCGCGCAACTGTTCCCACAGGCCATTTTTGCAAATGAGAATGTATTTTTCGTCTGCCTGTTTAAAATGGATCTAATTTGACATTTATCAGATATCTCCCAATAGCCTAGTGGACCACTTGGAGAGAGTAGTGCAGTGGTGCTTGGCTAAGAAAACGGAAGGGGCCACTTCCTCAGTGCTAAAGAGCGTTTAGTGATTCACAGTGCTGTCAGCGGCCTCAAGCCCCCTCTCAGCTTACCCCACTCCTATCCTCTGCCTAATTGGGTTAGTTTATGTAGCACTGTAATTATCCTGGGTGCCCTGCCGAAATAGCTCCTGAAATCCTGTGAACTTCACGTCTCTTTCCAAGCGGGAACACATGGCAGAAGTTAATCTGACATTTAACTTGTAAATTAGGTCCTATGGACTGTGAAGAAATGGATTTTTATTGATTCTTTTGAAGATTAGACTAGTAGAGAGTAGACTATTACAGAGTACATTTACTTACCTTGGTTAATTTCATTCTTGTGATTATTCACCGTTTTCCTTTCCAGTGCTGTGACCTGGGCTACCATGCTAGCTTGGCGCGTACCTTCAGGACCTACCTGTCTGCGGAGTACAATCTGGAGACGTCGCGCCACGAGGGTCTGGACATCATAGAGAATGCTGTGGACAACCTGGACTCGCGCAGTGACAAGCACAAGATCATGGATATGCATAACCAAGTGTTCTGCCCTCCCATGCGCTTTGAGTACCTCCCACACATGGGCGATGAAGTGAGAGCAGATTTGTTTTTAATTTAATGTTGATAAATTGTCACTGTCAAGTCTATCCATTAAGATTCATTAAGCTGTTTTGTGTAATTTTAGTCTTTTACGCCGGTCCCTATTAGCATATATGCCGTTTCCAAATTCTCTATACTACTTACTAACAAGCAAAGCTGGTCACCAAACCCTTAATCCGTTAATCGTTAATTAACAAAGTTAACATTTCCGTTCGCCATCTCAAGTCCGTTAACCAAAAAACCGGACCAAGACCAAATCCAAAGCTTGTGCCTAATACCTACTATAGATGTTTTTTTAAAAGAATCCTCTGCAGTAAGATTGGACGCTATCTCAAGGCTACAGTATGACGGTCAAGAGTGGAAAAAAAAAACACTCGGGAAACCTTGTATTACTTTGGACGATTCTTTTCATACTTTCGCTATGGGTTGAACCAATCACAACGAACCATTGATGCCACATGACAATAGAAACACTTCTGTACTTCTTTAGCAGCCGGTAAAAGTTTTGATAAAGGCCAAAATGTCTACAGAATTTAGAAAATATACGGGAAAGTAGGTATCGCTGCAATTTAATATTTTACACATTTAACCGTTTTATTAATGTGAACAAGATTACGTTAGCATTACAAGGCATGATACTAGCCCACATAGATATGTTTGACATATTTGAACTGGGCAACTGTCCTGAAATACTGCCTGAAGTTTCTGCCGCTCCTGAACAAGATAGTGGCACACCCATGGAGATTTATTTTCGAATCGTCGCTAGATTAATATTTATGAATTCAGTCAGTCCACCTTATGTTCAATTCATTGAATTATAGATTATGTTCAATTCGTTGGTCAATTTGTGTTTGTAGCTACTCTCGTAACGAGGGTTATTTTCCCAACACTGGAAGTTTCAGTTTCCATCACAGGATTGCTGAACAGGGTTATTGAAATTGTTAACTTCCGCTAGACTGTTAACAATTTAACGGATTCAAAGTTATCGAAGTTAACTGTTTGGTTAAAGGATTAACGTTTAACAAAGTTAACTTTTCGATCAACTGTGCCCACCACTGCTAACGAGGTGCAATTTGAGCATGCACATGATATTTCTTTCCGCACCTCGAGAGTCCACTGCACACTATACGGCCCCACAATGCCCCACAATGCTTTGCACCGTGACGTCATTGACAGTGATGCGGCAGCCAACCCGAATGGTTTTTACATGAGTTAGATGGACATTGCTGGCTTTGTTCTTATCATAAACCGCAGTATATTGACAAAAATAATGAGGGCGTTATCCTTTAAGCCTGTTCCTGTGTAAGTTCACACAGTTGAACCTCTCATGATTTCACCTGCAGGTGTGCCAGGTCAGTGCCCAGCAGCCCGTCCAGACTGAGCTCCTGATGCGCTACCACCAACTGCAGTCCCGCTTGGCCACCCTTAAGATTGAGAACGAGGAGGTGAGGGCTAGGACGGGTCTTCCCCCGCCAGTGGGGAAGTGGGGACTTTATCCAACTCAGTTCCTCATTGTCGGCCTCTTGTTCTGGTGTCTGAGCTATGGGTTTCCACCGAACTGCGGTAGCGTAGCAAGCTAGAGTGTTCCCCTTGGGGACAATAAAGTTAACCTAACCTAACCTGAGCTACTGCTTGATGTCAGTGCGGTATTCCAAGGTCATCTATTGTTTTTGGGATCAATTTGTCTTTGAAATGGACAGGCGAAGAAATCACTCATACTCGCCCTTGAAAATGTCCCGGGCTGCATCTGTCCCCCCCCTGAAATGAAACATCTTCAAGCTAATCCCGCTTCATTCGTGTCATTCTTCATTTTTGACGTTCCCCCGCCGCCTGCGCAGGTGAGGAAGACCCTGGACGCCACCATGCAGACGCTGCAGGACATGCTGACAGTAGAGGACTTTGATGTATCTGACGCCTTCCAGCACAGCCGCTCCACCGAATCCATTAAGTCTGTGGCCTCCGAGTCTTACATGGGCAAGCTGAACATCGCCAAAAGACGAGCTAACCAGCAGGAGACAGAGGTGTTCTACTTTACAGTGAGTTCATGTCTTTGACTTGTTTGATCAACCCCATTGGCCGCACGCCGGTCAATGCTTTACGTTTGTTAAAGAAGTTACACTCCTCAGTTTGTGTCTGGAATCCCCCTCGTGGTTGAATCCAGCATTGCAAAAACATTGTTTTGGATTGAAACTCAGAGAGGTCATGCCCACGTCTACCCCTCCTCGTACGCTCACCTCTTCTCTACCACTCCTCATACAGCACTCTTACGCTCATCTCTTCTCTACCCCTCCTCATACAGCACTTGTACGCTCACCTCTTCTCTACCCCTCCTCATACAGCACTCGTATGCTCACCTTTTCTCTACCCCTCCTCATACAGCACTCTTACGCTCATCTCGTCTCTACCCCTTCTCATACAGCACTCGTACACTCACCTCTTCTCTACCCCTCCTCATACAGCCCTCATACAGCACTTGTATGCTCACCTTTTCTCTACCCCTCCTCATACAGCACTCGTACGCTCACCTCTTCTCTACCCCTCCAGCTACCCGGCTTTAACACAATTGAGGAGTGTACCTTTAACCTTATCTCAGATCAGTGTATCGGGGCTACGATTTGATAACCGATGGCGTTGCCTGTGTCGTTATGCATTTCCTCCAGGTCTGAGAGGCTCTCAATCTCTTATTGGCGTCTGTCTCGTGATCCGTTGCTTAGTTACCACATGTCTGAAATCAATTTGTGTGATGTTGTATAACAGAGTTAATATTTATCGCCCCTGGGTGTTTTCTATCTTATTTTACAGAAATTCAAGGAGTATCTGAATGGCAGCAACCTCATAATTAAACTGCAGGCCAAACATGACTTGCTGAAGCAGACACTGGGTGAAGGTGAGGGCTCTCTCTCCAAGTATTCTCTCTCTAGTGCTCTTTGTGGCAGGCACCTGACCTCATGTTTCATGCATAAATGATCACCCTCTGAATACAGCGAATGCAGTCTGTAAAGCGTCTGCCCTCGGATACAAAATTGCATCTAATGAGAATCAGTGGAAAGGTTAATAAAGGGGCGGCCTGCACAGTCTCTGAGGGGGCGAGTGGAAGGAATAAAGGAGGTTTGATGCTCAAAAGGACCAGCAGACAAGGCTCACATCTATTGACTCCCCAGTACCTAGTTCCACTGGTTAGAGAGGGAGCGGTGCCGGTCTCTGGATGGTGTAGCCTCGGGAAGCCCGTCCCGGCCAGCCCCCCCCTCCCCTCCCATAGGGACCCTTGTCACTTCAGCCTCGAACACTTCTACGGCCAATCACTCAGCAGACCTCCTGAGGGGCGCTGCACCAGCAGCTGGCGGGTCACCGGGGGTGCACCTAATAGAACAGGACATGGGACGTACACAGCTGTGTCCCCGCAGCGCAGGTGGAACGCTCCAATCATTACCCGATCACACGCTCGCCCACGTCGTTTACCGCTTTACTTTGTGTTGTCTTAATTACCCCCGAATCCCCCCCCGCGCATCCCAGGCGGTTACATCTGAGATGTTTGGCTAGGCGCTGGGGTGTGTTTGTCTGACCGCGGTGCGCGGTGCGCGGCGCTGCTGAAAGCGCGCGTAAACGGCATATGGCGTCGCCAGGTACAACCCGTGCTAAATGATTTAGCCGATCAATCACAGCTGTGTCTTGCTCATTAGTACGTCGCGTGCGTGTGTGTGTGTGTGTGTGTGCGTGTGTGTGTGTGTGTGTGTGTGTGTGTGTGTGTGTGTGTGTGTGTGTGTGAGGGAGCAAAATGAGAATGACCGTGGAGAGTAGGCTATGGGGAACACAGTCTCATTTAGTGGTACAGATGAATAAAACGCAGTGTTAACAGGAACTGCAGACAATATGTTTCTGGGTTGGGGGGGTTCTGCCAACCGATTCAGAATGAACCCTTCTCTGAATGTTCATTGAATTTCAGTGACTCTGTCTTCGATTCCCGTAGTCGTTTTTGATGTGGAATGTGTTTTTACTCACGCTTGAGAAACGTGATTGATTTCTTCATGATTGGGTCCATTGGCCAGAACGTAAACTGGCCTATTATTGCCTGATATGATGAGAAGGGAGTGGGCTGGTTTTGGTTCGCCTGAACACAAAGCTGTGAGCAGCTCCCATCTGTCAAATTGTAAAGTAATCGTTTAGCCTTCGTTTTCTTTGTTGTTTCTTCAGTTCAAATGAGAACAGACAGTGTGGGAAGCACAGTGTGCTTTTGTTGCCCTTTGAACAGGGGTAGCCCCTTTTCTAGTCGATGGTCCAGTCGCTGTTAACCAGATATCCTCACTCCCATTTGAAAAAGATTTGGTTTTGTACGTTGTACATTATTCAAGCAACATTTGTAAGATCCTTCCAAACGCAAAACAGCACACAACAGTTTCATCGCGTCCGAAATTCAAGCTAGCAGAGTCGGCGTAGCTCTGTGTGATTTGGTATTATCCCCAGTTCCCAGAGGGCGTGTGTGTCTGGTGTTTGTATATGCCCATGTGTGTGTTCACATCGGAACAAAAGGCTCAGTGAGCCGGCACAGACATCACTCAGTGCGCCAGTGTTCGATGACCCGCCCCACCCTTCTGCCTGTCACCCCCAACCCCTTCTCTTTCTTCGCTCCGAGGAGCGGGTCCACTGCCTTTAGGGCCCTCCAGCTCCCCGGAGGATTCTGGGACCGCTGGTGAATAGCTTTGTCCTAAGGATGGTATTAGCACTTAACCGTTCATTTCCCTCTCAGTAGCTCTAGTTTCTTTCATTAACCCTTAAATGTGTACAGTAATAGTTAGTACCATAATGACACTAACCTCTCTTCCCTCGTATTTTTCCCCACGTAGGAGAAAGGGCTGAATGCGGAACAACGAGGTAAGATTCCTTACGGCAAGAGACTTAGAGCCCTTTGATACATGAAACACAAACGACACGTGACATTAATACAATTAGGTTTTTAATATCCAAATAATTGCAATGCTTAGTACTATAGTTTGAGACACATTTGTGTACAGAGTGGTACGATATTGCATGATTCTGTGTTGCAACCCTCCCCAACAAAAATGTTTAGCCATTCAAAGATGTATTTTAATTTGGTTGTGGTAAAGTTGTTTCAGCCGCTTTGTCGGCTTGGAAATAAACTGTGAAATGTGCATGTGTGTGTGTGTGTGTGTGTGTGTGTGTGTGTGTGTGTGTGTGAGAGAGAGAGAAAGAGACATAGTTTGGGAGCGAGAGAAAGAGAGAACAGAGCCAAAGAACTCCAGGGTGTCCTTGAAATTCAATACATAATTTATGACTGGTCTTTGAGTACGGAATAATACAGGAAACACTTAATTGTGTTTTCAGAAAGTTATATTGGTCATATTTAGGCAGAACTAAAAGTCACCGTCTCTCCCACACTGTAGCTTGTAACATGAAATACTGTATAAGCAGGTGGGATAGATTTTATTAACCTTGTAAATAATATTTACCGGCCATTAACCAGTGCTGTGTTTTCAATGAATAAATGAGACTGAATGTGCTATTAGAGAACTCGACCTTGCTGCGACCCAGTTCCCTCAGGACTCGTTGGTGGTTTATTCAAGGTCAGATATATCAGGTTCAAATAATGAAAATCACATTTCTGTCCCACACGCCGTCCTGTTACCTCCAGGCAGGGCTTTCTACAGGATGTACTGCTCTAAAGAGATGGCTTTTTCATACCGGCCTTTCTCTACCATTTCTCAGACTATGGTGTTTGTTTGTTTTTGTCCATCATTTCCTAGGCCCCCTTCTCTCCCCCCTAAACCCCAGAAAATGCGGAAGCCTAGGCCACGCTCCGTGTATAACCATAAACTGTTTAACGGCAATATGGAGACCTTCATCAAGGTACCCCCCTGGTGGTGGTTTGTGGCACAACAGCCCCCCCCGTGGGCCTGGAGGGGGAAAGGCCCCTAGAGCCTATGCCTCTCACACTCACCTCTAACCTCTCCCCTTCCGCTCCTCCCTCTTCCAACCCCGCCCTTGATCATGCAGTAACATCCACTGTATTGCTCCACCCACTGTAATTCCCCTCGTTGGGTCTTTTCCTAAACCCAGCCACCCAGTGTAGGACAGAGGGAGGAGTAGCGGGTGTGCTTTGGCCCCCTTGCTGTCCCCTTGCTGGTCCCCTTGCTGGTCCTCTTGCTGCAGCCTTCCTAACATCCAGAGGGGCTTCTGCCATCTGAGCTTTTCTAACTGTGTGCTTCTCTGCCTCCCTTACCGCCCTGCCCTCTGCTGCTTTGCCGCTTTCTGTGCCAGAGGAAGAAGGAATGCCCGTACCCGCATTCAGGTACTGCTACTGGGGGAGGGTATAGGCTGGGGCGGCCCAGTGCCAGGTGAATTCCAGTAGGCTAACGGCGGTAACATACCTACTTCTGCTTCCCTCCCGTGGTTATGCTAATTGTGACGGGCCACACTTGCATGCTATTTCTGTTTGCTAGTTGTGACTCGGGACTCGGGTCATGAACAACAACGGCTTTTATTTCTCACTTTTAATGCAGCTCATGAATTGTGCCTCACATAGATGTTTATGGGCCCATCAGGGCCCGTTATTTGTTCCTTCAAAAATGCTTAGTGGTGCATCTCCCATAGATTAATATGGCCCGGAGCAAGGCCGCTGTTCAACATAAGACTAGCACAGTCAATATTTTGTATACTTTAAATTGACGTTGTGCAATTTATAGCGATGTACTAAAGAAGTTAACGCCGACCGTTTACCGCATTTGTTGTTTATGGATTTGCTTGCTTTATCTTTTAGTGTCTCACTTTTTTTGTTTGTTTTTCTTTCTTCCCAGGATTCTGGTCAGCCGATTCCCCTGGTTGTTGAGAGCTGTATTAGATACATCAACCTCTATGGTAGGTGTCCTATCATGTCTAATGATGACTACCAGAAAGAACGAAAAAGAATAATTTAATTCCTTAGCAACTCTTAATAACGATCACAACAGCTCCACGAAGATCTCAACCATTTTCACATCTTCATAAAGGTCTCAACAACTTCCTGAAGAGATCGAACAAACCCAATACACAATGACGTGATCCTAACTATAGATCACACCTAGAGGCTTTTTAAAAGCCCCGTTGGTTGTTGTTTAGTCAGGTCGGACACCTTCCCCCTTATAAGTCCTTCCTGTCTGGCTTCACATCTGTATGGAGCTCCGTGCTGGAGCCTGGAGCCTCTGCAGTCTTACCCCTGGATCTGGACCTAATGAAACTCCCTGAAAACTGATTAGGAGCCTCCTAACTGAAACCATATGTTACGGCCGTACTGAGGGGCCTTCTCCTGGAGAGAAAAAAAAACGCACCTCCTTTTATGATTAGATTACATTTCCTGCCCGCCTTTGTGTGTCTTCGGTGGGCTTTCATGTAGCTGGAGCTTGGGTATGGATACAATTGTGGTCCTTAATCTCTGTCCTTACATTTTGGGTTGTGTTTCTGCTCTTTCAGGATTGCAACAGCAGGGCATATTCCGTGTGCCTGGATCCCAGGTGGAGGTCAACGATATTAAAAACTCATTTGAGAGAGGTGAGTCGATATTTGACAGACGGTAATTAATGCCAGCTTTCCTTTTTGTTTCCTTTCTTCGGCAGAGGAGTGGAGGGTATTTCTAGACAGTGCGTTTGTTCTCGATTATCTTATACACTGCTCCATCGCTTTTGTCCTTTTTGACCCACTGGCGGGATCCTCTGTTGTTTTTAACAGGTGAAGACCCTCTGATCGACGACCAGAATGAGCATGACATCAACTCAGTGGCAGGGGTCCTGAAGCTGTATTTCCGGGGATTGGAAAACCCGCTCTTCCCGAAGGAACGTTTCTTGGACCTCATCTCCACCATCAGTAGGTCATGTAAAACATTCAACCTGCAACATGCATTCTGTCTCACTAAGCATTATAGATACCGATGTTGATATTTGGGAGTAACGTTGTTTCGATAACTATAAATTATATCAAAACACCTGCGGCCAATGGAAAAATGTTTGATGCACTTCTTCAACCAAACTGCCTACTTCAGAGCTGCACAAGGCGTGGTGCATCTTTTCAGCCATTATTTATGCCAATATACAGCCCAAAACTAGGGGCTGCCGATAAGACGACTCATACCTTTTCTACTGAATCAGTGGCCAGGACTGCTTGGCATGATTTGGGCAGTCTCCCAGAATGGCAATTTAATTCACTGGATAAGGCCAACAAAGCCGTTACCAGATGGTTATTTTATAAATAAACATTTTCTTAATTGAATTGCCAGAATTATCGTGATATACAATTATATATACCTTGATAGAAGTAGCCCACTCCTACCCAAATCCTACTCCGCTGAGCACAAGCAGAGTGAGGCAAACACAGCACAGCACATGGAAACAATCTTAAGACCATGGCTCTGCCTGTTATTTAACAGAAACCCAATAGGAAGAGTAGAGCGCAGGCCCCATCAGCCTGCCATGTGTACAGTCAGCACACCACAGAATCCTTTCCCCTGGTTCCAAATAGCTCAGTGGCTCAGTAGTGGCGGAGGGCTCTGGTGACATGCAGTATGGGGCAGGTATCAGTGCTAGGTCCTCCTCGTCCTTTGCATCTGTGCTGCGACCTCACTTTGATGGGCATTATAAGGTCTGCTTTATGCTATTATGTTATGATGTAAAGCCTGCTGAGGAGTTGCCCTTTTTTTTTTTAGTCAGAGCGAAATCAAGATTCATCTATTTTATTTTATTTTGTTATTATTTTGATAGAGAAGTGTTATCGTTATCTTTAAAAGGCTTGGTTATAGCGCCGTCCTAACTCAACTGTGCTGTGTTTGTTTATATAGGTTTCCTGTTATTGCTAATTGGCACAGTGTTTAAATATGTCACTACATGTTATTAAGTATAAAGAAGCAGTTCCCTGCTCGCGGCCCCCTTAACGCTAATGAACACAGTTTGTTAGCGAAGTCTGTCGGCCGCCACTGGGTCTTTTCTCCCATTATGTGCAGCATTCTAACCGTGACTCTCTGTTTGACCGCTCAGAGCTGGAATCAGGAGCGGAGCGAGCACATCACATCCAGCAAATTACCGTGACCCTTCCTCGCACCATCATCATCGTCATGAGATACCTTTTCGCTTTCCTAAATCAGTAAGTGTGACCTAGACGGACCTTACAGCACGCCACACGCAACAGTTATTTGGGCAATATCAATCAAGCAGAAGGGAGGGTTTGCACTCATTCAAAACAAGGAGATTTTCTGCACTGTAAATGTCATTATCTGAGGGAGGGAATGGTACTTTACAATAAACCGGATAGGTGCACAGAGCTGTAATTTCAAAAGATACGTGGTATGGACCCAACGCTCACATTCTATTTATTGCTAAATCTGTCTGCAGTGCTTTTGGAATATTTACAGGCCCGGTAACTCATCTTGTACCCAAGCAATATATCCGTCCAATTTTACTCCCTGTTATTAATGTTCCCTTTACTGTGTTCCCCTGCGGAACAAAGAGTTGGATTTCACATCCCAGGTTTAACGCCGTTGGTTTATGCCCCCTGTATTGCTGGATCAGTACCAGCTGTTGTTTTACTACTCTACCTTACCTGTTGACGTACATCAGTTCTGATCAGGACTTCCTTTAAGTACAGATGGCAATGTGGAATGGGTTGGCAAATGAGACCATTTTGGAATGTGTGCTTAAGTTAATTTACTGTAGGAGTTCACTGTGTATTGGAGTGCACGAGGCTCAGAGGAAGCTCATATTACTCCACAAGGTACTGTAGCTACATAGCGGTATTTTAGAAATTATGACATTTCTCTCAGTAAAAACATATCCGGACGTCCAATATGTAGTATAAAACACATCCGTGGGTAAAAGTGAATGAAAAAAAAAACAACTCAACAATGCTGGAGCAGACAGCGCAGTGCCAGACAGTTCAAGACACATTGGGCATATCCCAGGTGTGAGTTTGTGTTAAAGGTACATTCTTGGGTTGTGTTATAGTGCCCCCAGAACCTCGCTGTTTATGTCTGAGAGAATACACGTGGCTGGAAAGGGGAATGGTGTAAACCAATGAGCGCTGCAACGGGAGGGGGAGTAGAGAGCAGTTTCAAACCTAAATGTTTTTGTTATGCTGGTTTCAACCACAAGGGTAATTCCAGATGTAAAGGCGTGTCCCTTTTAAGTACAGTTCACAGAGAAGGAATTCAGTAAATGTTATCATTTTATTTAACGATCCTTTCCCGTGTGAATAACACTTTTGAACATGTCTTCCTCCCCAGTCTCTCCCAGTACAGCGACGAGAACATGATGGATGCCTACAACCTTGCTATTTGCTTTGGTCCAACCCTGATGCCCATCCCAGATGGCCAAGACCCCGTAGCCTGCCAGGCGCACGTTAATGAGGTCATCAAGACCATTATCATCCATAATGAAGTTATCTTTCCAAGTCACCGTGAACTGGATGGCCCAGTCTATGAAAAGTGCATGACTGGTGGAGAGGAGTACTGGTGAGTATAGCTATACCAAATGGTGAATACTACAAAAAAGATACAGTATATCTATATATATGTATAGATATACTGTGTCTTTTTTATTTTTTTGTAAGTATTCACCATTTTATTTATATATATAAAATGGTGAATACTTACAAAAAAATATGCACAGTCCCTCGTCCAAATATACCAGCGTTTCAACAAACAATTCTAGTATTTAATGGTAAAAGAGTAGTCTATGCTTTACAGAAAGTAGTCTATGCTCTACTCCTTTAAGAATGCCAAATTTATTTGCCATTTAGTGACTAAAATCACTCCACATTTGCCATGAATTTAGACCCTCTCACTGTTCACCGTGAACACCAGGGAGTTATCGGGCCTGTGAGTTTGCATGCGTCATATTCATGAAACCCTTTTCTCTCCTGCAGTGACAGCCCCCACAGTGAGCCAGGGACCATTGATGAGGCTGATAACGGAACTGAACCCCACACCAGTGATGAAGGTCCGCGCCAGAGTGTTGTTGTGGTATTTGTACACGTACAGTAGCTGTCTTTGAGAGCTTCCTCTCATGAAAAGGCTATCATGTACTTGCCAGACTCATTTTATAGCAAATACGGTATGTCTTTCTTTGTGCCCAAACAGCATGAACAGACATGGTGGTATGATCATTTAAGAGTATAATATTATTTGTGAAATGATTTTGAAGGACTTGAAAGAGCCTTACGGGACGGCTGGCCTCTTTCTTTCCAATAGAAGTATTTCTGACTGTGCATACTGGGGGTCTCAGTGCATACTGGGGGTCTCAGTGCATACTGGGGGTCTCAGTGCATACTGAGACAGCTTATGGTAATAAAAGAGCTTGCGGCTGTTTTGAGCTCAAGATGTGACAAGCGAGCCCCTCTCTCTCTCTCTCTCTCTCTCTCTCTCTCTCTCTCTCTCTCTCTCTCTCTCTCTCTCTCTCTCTCGCTCTCTCTC
>JAOEHI010000002.1:4812051-4839094 GCA_025447815.1 Percopsis transmontana | reverse complement strand
TGTGAATGGTTGATTAGATAATTGCATTAATGAGAAATTGAACAGGTGTTCCTAATAATCCTTTAGGTGAGTGTAGACTACACTGAAATAGGTTACAATATTTAATCGATGGGCCATGAGCGTTGTCTTTTAGGCCTACTATTTTGTAGGCCTACTATTTGTAGCAAATAGTGTAAATGAAATTACTTACTAATAGGCCTACTGTATAATTATATTTTACCTTCTTTGCCCTCACATGCCATGGGACATTTGAGGCTGTTTTATATAATGTTATTATGTTTCAGATCATGTTAAGTGTTGATTGGTCAATTGTCAGAGTGTCTAGTTTCATGACAATGTTTTTAGTCATATTCAAGGTAGTACCTGTTTTAGCTGACGTACAACAATGCCAGCATATCGACACACAATGCAATGACACGTCATGGAATGTACTGTACATTGAAATATCACAGAAACAGCACCAGCCCAACTCGGAAAAATATACTGGGATTTGCCTGACATCTGCTGGAAGAAAGCCATAACAACAGTTTGCCTAAGACGGCCATCAACATAACCGCTATGCAGTAAATTGATATACAAATTACCCAGAAAGGTTTATAGTTCCGAAGCAGTATTGTATCAACTAGTTTATTGTACATTTCTAGTTAAATTAGAAGAAGCAAATTCTTTTTTGCAAATAATTTTTTTTGAACGGTGCATGCACTTAATGTCTTTGTCTTAGGTAAGATTGCACATTTGCACATTTGTGCAATTTTCTTGTGTATTTCATAAATACTTCAATCAGGAGTCAACATTATTGCCTTAGTCGTTATATCGTTAAATCATCGCTCTTACATGATTGGACATACTCAACATTAGCGAATCACAACAGCCAATCGTGTGTCGAGCGATAGCAACGTGACTGTTTTTCCAGTCGCAAACCCCGTGCTTCTATGGCTTTTACCCACTAAATGACGTCAATCCCACCATATCCCAGTTCCCAAAACAGATACGCACAGGGCTTTTTGTGTCAAGAGGGTCGCATTTTTAGCGCGGTAGAAAACACAATACGAAAACACTGACGTGTGGTTTTAGAAAAGATAATATTGCTGTTTACAAGGTCGAGGACTCTTATTCTATCAAGGTACGTGGCGTTACTAATAATTTATGTTTTTAGAGACATGTCAGTGATGAACGTCAGGGCTGGGAAATCGCAACTCGATACCGTAGCCTAGTGGGTTGTGGCCTGCAGGTGCGTATTGAAGGCTTACGTTACTGTATTTAGTATAACATAGAGAATAGATTTTCAGAATAAATACGAAGACACGATAACAGCCACAAGAGACAGACTGTTTCTGAGATTAAATAAAATATTTTAATGCCATACTTATCTGATATAGGCTACCATTGCAACAAAGGGGACTTTAAAATGTTCAATAATATGTAGGCTACAGTAGGCCCCCGTAGCTTCTTTGTCATAAGAGAACGGATTGTTTGTTTTTTAATACAAATAATAGCTTATATTAACCTCTAGACACAATACATTTATCAAATAAACATTAATCTCTAAAGTTAGTTGTTTTAAATGAAAAAAAAAAACGTTAACAACAAAGCATGTCGATTATTTAGTGTTGTATAAGACTTAAAACCGCATCTTAAAAAAATAAATATATAAATAAATAAAAAATACAAATCTCACGGCCACCGATGTAAGTCTGGGGAAATGATCCAAATCGTAGAAAAGGCCTACTTACATAGTACTAAAGCATATTGCCAACACTTGCCCTTAAAGGAAAATCAATCAATCAAAATCAATATACAAAATAAATAAATGACAGTAGAACACAAATTAATATTTGCCAAAGACAACTGAAACAAACAATAGTTTTTATAAGACAGTCGGAAGCAGATAACAAATCACACAACTCCCACCTTGTGGGGAGCACTGTGGATGAAAGTGGTTAGTCACCACACAGCAATAGGGTCCTGACTGTGGCAGACACAGGCCTTTATGTGAGGAGTTTGTGTTCAAGAAGGCTTCATTTCATACCAATATCATAGATACAAATATGGACGTGTTGTGTGTGTGTGTCTGATGTCACCCACTGGTTTTTGAAGGTATGCCTGACTCGCATACTTGGTATAGGACGCTTTAATTTCACGATTTCCATTTCCTTTAAACTGTCCAGAATACCTGTTACCAATATGCCATTATTACAACAAACTATGGCATGGCTGTGTATGGTCAATACAGGTTGAGGCTGGGCCGGAAGTTCAGCTCGTGTTTGTGTGATGACTACATTACTATTGTGAAAACAATGTAGGAGTTGCTCATTGATTACAGAAAAAAGTAATCAATCAACACAACATACAAAATTCTCTATTTATGTATCTATCTATGTATCTATGTATTCTGAAGGATTTCACTGGATAACACATTCTAGTTAGAGATATGAAAACAGTTCTTCCAAATGGTTCTGGCTGCCTATTACAACTCTTTTACTAGACGTATTTATATTCCAGTTGACCTGAAACCAAGGTTAGCTAGTCATCTAGGTGTATCAAAACAAAGACGGCTGTTAAAGCAGGCCAGTGTCCTGCTTCTAGTTCACGTACAAGTAGCATGCTCACTCTGGTATGTGTGTTTATGTGTCTGCATTTAATGTAAGCGTAAATGCACAAGGGGCCCTTTTGTTTGCTACAAAAGTAGGCCTATAGTAACCATAGTTACAGAGTACACTCGCCATCTGTTAGTAGTTTGAAGGACAATTGGGGCATGTAAGCTAATGTTGCTTGGTGATCATTTCATGAGCACTGAGGAAAGATAATGGCTCATGGCTGATGTGGAAATGGAAGTGCGACCACATGTGAGAAACATGCTAACATGTCTGCTCCTTCTACCTCCTCTACTATTTCTTGTAGGCTATCTTATAAGGCTTATCATATTATGAGTAAGTGCTTTCATCAATAGAATATAGCAGATTGACCTGTGGTGATATTTGTACCTAGATAACAAGTCATTCCTGCCGTTCCTACACAGATTTAGGGTGGTGACTGGCGACATGCATTCTGTTACCAGTCGCCAAAAAGTAAAAAAAAAAAAAAGGAGTTGGTCTGCTATATAGATGTTTATAGTTTACATACAGAGCAACAAAAGATGTCTAAGACCAGCTTACAGATCTGTAACACACAGCTCTTTCTCACTGGCCTGCTTATCTTGTAGCATTCATTATGGGGGGGAGTGTCGTTTACGATGATCTGTAGATTGAAATTTCACTGTGACAGCGCAAAATGACGTTTATTGTAGTCAGAAGTTAGTCCAGTTATCAGTTAGTTACCAGTTACTTAGTTTTTCACTAAGAATGTAACTTTTAAACCAAGAAATGTGGATATTTTACCCTTCTGAGAACGCTTTGGTGGTTTTCTGTGTTTGTGAATAATTGACGACATACAGTGTCAAGTTGCAGCTTTTTCTCTTGTGATCTGCCATGTTTCACTTGTCCTGCACCACCTTGTCATGCGATATTACACCTTAAAGCAGTTCCTTGTCTTTTGTTGTATGGGTATTGTGCATGCATTGTGCAAGTTTATCTTGGGTTAAGCGCTGAACTCAAACAGTTGATTGCTACTAGGGCTGTTTGTCTTTCCCGTGTGAGTAACTAGGTAAACTGATAAGACTTTAAAGTGGATGAAGCTTGAACATATGTGACTAACTGGATGTATAGAGATATCTTAGGTAACCGTTGCATCAGACTGGTGCCCTTCTAGAAATGTTATGAAGTTATAGCCGGACCCCGAGGAATTAACTACATAATCTGACTCTAGAGAATGCTTAATTGTGTTTGCATGCAAACACACACAATCACAGAATGGAGGAAGTTCACTTCCACTCCACTTCCTACACTGTCCACCATTACAGTTGGGCCATTTTTGCAGACACTTCTATTCAGTACTATTCTTACAGTGAGTACAATTACAAGTATTAAGGAGCAGGTAGGGGTTAGGCATCTTGCTTAAGGATGCTTACAGGTAGGGGTTGGTTGGGGATTGAACCCACCATCACCCTAACCACTAGTCTATCCTGCCCTCCTACACACAAATGACTGGCGACATTGACAAAAGATCGGTTTAAAATTCGACATTCCCACATGAACACTTCTTAGTGTCGTGGGTCTCCCAGAGTAATGCCTGTATCTCCCATAAGCTCCATTGCCACTTGGCCTAAATAGCTACCTCGACTCTCTGGTGGTGCATGTGTTTATTATTGAAGAGATTAGTTCAGACATAGCTGTAGCCAGGTGACCTCTCTTTCCTATTACACACATCATACATTCTGACCTTTCAGTTTATTTAGTATTTTTGTACAGAACCAATGTTCTCCTTGTGTTCAGGTAACTGTTCGGTGCACAGATGAATTTTGAGCAGCCCCCTCCATACCCGGGCGCGGGCCCCACCGCCCCAAACTACCCACCCCAGGGCTACCCACCCCAGGGCTACCCTCCACAGGGCCATCCTCCTCAAGGTTACCCCGTCAACATGGATCAACCCAACTCAGCCTACCCTAACTACCCTCCGGGACCCATGGGCCCCGGAGGGCCCTACCCTGCCCCGGGACAGCCGCCTTACCAGGGATACCCTGGGCAGCCACAGTTTGGGTGGCAGGGGGGGCCGACCCCCGGACCTATGTACGGGGAACCTCCCAAAAACACAGGTTAGTGCCACTATGCATAATTATTATTGCCTACTGTCACTTTCCACTTTACTGTGGAGACCTTTGAAGTCAGAAAGTGGAGAGTGTTGCTGTGGGAGAAGTGTGGGCTGTGGCTGTAAAGTCTAAGCATTGTTATTGAAAAAGATCTGACTGAGTCATAAATGAGTAGAAGAATGTTAAGCCAAGTTTGACATTAAATGCTTTATAATACATCTGGCAGGAAGTTTAAGCAACACTATCAATTAAAAGCAGTGAAACTGAAAAACAAATATCAAGCAGGAAGATATTAAAATGTATTATGCAAAACAAGCAGACTTGGTTCCAGAGACTGTAGAATACACTATGACAAGTGATACACGGATCTCGTATTTGGTTAGCGATAAGCTTCTTTTGGCTGATCAAAGAAAATGGTCATGGGTAATTTTGATAAAACACTTCATCATTTGATATAGGCTAATGATTAACTAGCTTATATCATTGTCATCGTATCAGAAACCAGGACTGATAAATGGCAAGCTAGCCTTTATTGTTCTTATTCACCTACAACCTGACTCCAGCTGGTTGTTAGTGAAATATTAGACTAACATCTTTGTTTGACATAATGGGTTGTAGATGATAAAGCCCTGACATTTATAGGTAATCCATTCACATTAGGATAAAAGTCCCATCTAACGGTGAGATTAAACAACCACAGTCTTTTATGAGAGATAATGTTTTATGGGAACATAAATTTGTGTAGCGTGTTAACATAATTTTCTAAAATATGGAAGTTTGAAGCTCTTTGAAACTACCCTGACTTGACTTTAACAGTAAGCCATGGCTATGGCCTTATAGGGCATTGCCATGGTGACAAGAATTCTCAACAAATAGCATACTGAGGGCAACCAAAAGCCAAACCTACTGCTCCATTCAGACAATTACAAATCGTCAATTGTGTTCCTGAAAGGCTGTTTTCTACTCTCCTTTGCCCCTTCCCACCCCCCCCTTAACGACCTTCTGTCTATTCACTCTTTCTCTGCAGTGTACGTGGTAGAGGACCAGAGGAGAAATGATAGTGGAGACACATGTCTGACAGCCTGCTGGACGGCTCTCTGTTGCTGCTGTCTCTGGGACATGCTGACATAATGCCTCCCAACCCCCAACCACTTACTCCCCTCATCTCCCCCCATCTCTGTGCCTGGACCTCCCCCCCTCACTGCCTTAAACCTTGCATCCCCAACCTCATTCCCTACATTATTTGCATGTTAAAGGCCAACGCTTGCCCCTCCCCGAGAGAAGTGTACAAGTCCTTACCCAGAGCTCCTATCTACTGTCATGTATGTCCTCAGCACTGAACCTGTTCACTCAGGATATGTTTAGAAGCTCAGTAGCAAGTTAGACCCTGGGGACTAGCTTGATACTCTGTACAGTAATATTACACCAACACACACACAGTGCGAGACATGGCGCTATGACAACCAAGTGTTTGCACAGCAAGCTCACACACACACACACAAACACACGCACAGCTACGCATACAATACATACTCAAGGATCTCAGGCTCATGTAACTTGGAGCTCTGCTTTGCACTTTACGATCTTATTACCTTTGTAAAATGTGTTTTCTTCCTTGTGGTCCAAACAACCTCTCTCTCCCCCCACCCCTGTGCCTCCACCCTGGAAGATACCTTCCTGGAGCCTGCTCCATAACCTGGACCCCAACCCACAATGGCTACACGACTGTTGGATGCCAGTGAGTGGCAGGGTCCTTCATTAAGAAGTTGACGCTTGAAATGTATTTCCTAATTTGCACAGACGCTGTATGTTGATGGTAAATCGTATGACAATAAATGGAATGCATTTCGACAATAATTTGTTTGATTACTGTAACAATGCCTTGCTTTTTCATGCCAATCCCGATATAGAAACGGTTTTATATTATTTATAAATACACATTCCTTAACATAATTCCTTGAAAGAATGTAATTATGGCAATTTTATCCAAATGAATTGTTGGATACCTTTTGCTTGACATGAGAATCTTGCATTAAAAATCTAATTTATTTGTGGAAAGTCAACATTGTCATTTGTGTGTTTTCAGGTGTTGTTTTCATATATCTGTGTGTGTGTGTGTGTGTGTGTGTGAGAGAGATTAATGGTTCAGTATGTAGGATTTAGTGGTATCTAGCGGTGAGGTTGCAGATTGCAATCAACTGAATACCCCTCCCTCACCTCTCCCATTCCAAGTACAGTGTTGGTTGCCAGGCCAAAATCATCTAGATATTTTTTAGTCCCTAGTCCCCTGAATCACAGTGTGCAAATGCAATATCCAAATAAATTAAAAATGTATTTTCATTACAATGCGAAAAACTGCTTTACACACACACACACACACACACACAAAAGGTGCTACGAAAGTTCTTTTAGTAACACCAATCTGGTAACACCTTTTGTTGAAACAGTTGAAACTAGAATTAGTGTAGCTGATATTCTGTTTGTGCTATAAATACATTTTTTTTTAATGATCCAACCCAGAGAAGCAGAAAATTGCATGGTAAAAGCAAAGCTTCTAGAGATCCAATCTAAAACAGATAGTGACATTTATCATTTCCTATTAAGACTATTTCCTATTAAAACTCATTATGGTAAATGAATGCAATGAACAATCTTGTCTGTATTGTCTGTATAGTAATTTGTCATGGTCGTAAAGTAGAATTAGTTGAATTTAGAGCCACAACAGAGTCATGTGATTTTAAGTATTTGCAACATTCAGTTTGGCATTAATTGTCACGTGTTGAGGACATCAGCAGTTACATGTGAATTTGGCCTTAAGGGTGGGAGGACTGACTACTGGCCTACCCTCTTGTTTCCCCATGTCTTTGTTGTAAGGAATTTATAGTTAGTGTGGTGCCATTGTGTCATCTATGGAGATGGTCACTAATATAATCTTTTTAAACAGGGCCATAGAACCACAATGTCAATAACCGGTCAGTAGGAAACCAATATGATCTCTCACAGGCCCTTCAAGATATTACAATTAGGTCATTTAGCAGATTATTTTATCCAAAGCTGCGATTACATAGAGCAGGTAGGGGTTAGGCATCTTGCTCAAGGCTCAAGGATGCTTACAGGTAGATTTACAGTGAGTACAATTATTACAATTAGGTCATTTTAGCAGACGCTTTTATCCAAAGCGACTTCAAATTACATGCTGCTACTACATAGAGCAGACAGGGCTTAGGCATCTTGCTAAAGGATGCTTACAGGTAGGCCAACTCCGGGGCTTGAACCCAGGACCTTCTGGCTGGAAACACCCTGACCACTAGACTATCCTGCCCCGAGTTTGCAGTTAAGATATTAACTGCAAACTTTGTTTAGATTCCAATTATGTATGGCAAGAGCTGCATCTAATTAATGTTCTGTGTTTTTTGTTTGTTTTTGGCACATTTGCTTCATCGTTTGTTTTTCTCCATCATTAATAAACCATTTTTTCCAACCAAACTTCAAACCAAGAGTTGTGTAACTTTCAGTGTACATTTCACAGAGAGGAGCTTTCCAAATACCCACACGAACCTTGTGGCAGTAATTACAGTGCATTTTATGCAGTAATCAGGGTGAAATTGGCAAACAACTAAATCAATGAGAAAAGCATTAAAACACCAGGAAAACCAAAGCGACATGCTTGAAGTAAACAAGTACTTTTTATTGATAAGGTTCTCAGAAGAGTTCTCGTTCCAGTGAGTGTATAAGAATCATCCTTCGATAATACTGATTTGGTACATTATGACATCCAGCACGAGTCTCTTCACAGTGAGAGGGATCCATTACTGCTACCGCTGTTGGGACCTATGACAGTAATATCTCTGCTTTCAAAGAAACAAAACAAAAACAGTCAAAAACAACAAACTGGGCATCGATATTGTAGATATGGAATATTTGCGTCACAAAACTCTAGTAGTAGTAAGACCAGCTAAAGATTTCGCACATTACAAGCCACTTCCTCTTAGAAATATAAAACTTGATATTCTGAACAATATTCTACTGTGCTGCATAAAGGTAGGTCTATACACTGTACATCAAGATATATTTCAAAAAAACAGATTTCACAGTTTTAAAGACTTTATTTAAAGTATAAACCGTTTTAAAACACTTTATTACATAAATTATTCTTTTTAGAGTGTCTATTATTTGCCTGGCAGCAACCTCAAATTAATACAAAAACAAAATGAACATTTATTACATATTTTACAAAAGAAAATAAACTCATCCGCTAATGTTCATTTTGAATACAACTGGTGACTCCGTTATGATTGTCATAGTACTAAGAATAATAAATTAATTAAAAAAAACAATAGTAAAGTAAAATAAATAGCTCTTGATACTAACTTAACATGTTTTCTGGACATTGTGGAGGGTGTTTTTTGATTGTTCTGTACAGAAGTGCCTCGGTGAAAGTCTCACAATTCTACTGCGACTGAAACGTACAAAACTACGGCATCTACAGTATACGCAACATCCTGAAATTTCGTGACGTCTGACACATATGTAGTATTATGAATCTTCTCCCTATTTCAAAAGAAAACAATGTTGTGTGATACCACTGTCCACCAATATAGCCATTGTTTTTTAACTTTTTTTTTTAATATCTTTTTTATTTTTATGGTTTGTTCAAGGACGCAAGTAGTTAGCATGTTGCCAGGTCGGTTACCAGCTGACTCGTCAGCAGAGGACAGGCTTGTGGTGTAAAATGGGAGGCCTGAGACAGGGAGATGACTCATAGTGTTGGACAGCTTAGATTTTTTTACGTTGTGTTGTTTGGCGCCATTGTGTAATGTCCTCCTTCGGTCCTTGCTTGTGATTGGTCTTAGTCTGGAGTGGCTTTGCCTCCCATTTTCTCCCTTTGCCTACAGTTTCTTTTAGAGACAAGGTCTCGCACACAAACCCAGTGCAGCGCAACTTCACCAAAGTGTACAGTAGCTGTCATGGCCGCTCAGTGTGACCCAAAAAATATGGGCAAAAATATTCATATCTTTTTTAAAAAGGGGAATCTTCTTATTCATTAAGCAACAGGTCTGTTTTTCAAAGTTCATCAGTGCTTTTTCAGTTATTCAAAGTTTGTTTTCAAAAAAAGAAAAAAAAAAAGAAACACTTGACTAAAATGTAATGTTTTGCCTGTGGCAGTAAAATTAACAAAAAATTTTTTTCTGTCAAGTTCTTCTTTTCAAAAGTCCCTGCAGCGTTCTGTGAGTAACCCCGTTTGTTGGTTATTTCTCCATGGGATTTGAGCAGTCGGGACAAGGAGGCTGGGTGGAAAGGAAAAGTAAAAGTGGGCGAGAAGGGAGAGAAAGTCTGCCCCCTAGAGTCCAGGGAGGCTGTTACCTCTTGCCCATCTCATTCTGTCTGAGGAACTGGATGTTGTTACTGCTGTCAGCCAGTTCTGGGTACTGCTCTACAGGCAGTATATAGTAGCCGTCATAGCCTTGCACCCTTCCTGTTGTTAGCAGCTGTTGTCTCTCGCCCTCCGTCCACAGGCGGCTGCCCTCCTTTCCGTCCCTGGCCCTCTGCTGCTCCTTGGCCCAGGCCCCGGCCAAGGCCCTCTGCCTGGCGAGCTCCAACAGTCTTACCTTCTCCTCGTCCACCACATCTAAGGCTAGCCCGTAGCGAATGCTCAGCGCTAGTGATGGAACTGCAAACTCCACCGTCGCCCCTCTCCTCGACCGGCTGCTCACTGTCACGTTGATGCCACTCTCCAGCGCCTTCCGCCCGTTGGTGAGCCCCAGGGCCAGCAGGTCACTGTCGGCAGAGCCCACCTTCACAAAGAAATGACAGTCCTTCCCTTCCTGGGTGTAATGTGTGCCGTCCAAATAGAGGGCACCGTTGAGCACCAGAGCCACTTTGCGGCTGTCGTCGCTAGCCATTGCTGACACACCAGCCACTACCCGGCCCTCCTTAAGCGCCAGCATCACTCCACGACCTACGATGGGAGTGCTGGTTCCAAACCAGTGGCCCGGCTTGTCCTTGCACCCGCGCCGCTCTTTGTTAAGCAGGCGGCCCTCCAGCGCCATGAAGGCCTGGTTGTGGCGCTCAGCTGCTTGCTGCACGCCAGTGATCAGCTACACAGGAGGAGAGGCATTAAACATGACTTTGCCAGAAAAGCCTGTAACATGCTAACACTCACTACATACACAACTAGCAAGTTAGGCCACAATTAAATCCACAATTGAGATCGATAATCTCGATAGTCTCCGCGTGCCCTTGGTAAACATACCTGTCCGTTCTCACAATGCTGGGTGGCCTGGAGCTCATACGGCGGCTCTACAAAATAGAGGGAGTGTCGAGGGAACCCGGGGATTATGTTGCTGAGCTGGAAGCCAAACATCACCAGCCAGCTCTTCACATCTAGTACCAGGATAAGTGAGTTAGTAATAACATTATAACGGCAAAAAAACATGAACTGTTATTTATTATGGGTAAAGTATGTGCGTCAAATAATAAAACCCTCCTCTCCTCCCATACCTGTGACATAGTTCTTGACGTCGAGCATGTCACTGAGTGGGTTGTTGTTCTTAAACATGTACAGGTTAAACGGAGCAGGGTCTCTCCCTATCTTGGGCCAGATGGCGTAGTCAGGCGAGGTCCAACGGCCTGCCAACACGTCGTAGTCCCGCTGGGTGAAGTGGACCAGCTTGGTCAAAGGGTCATAGAGACCACCGTGGAATCCAACCACCAGCTGGAACTCGGGGTTTGAGTCCAGGTACACTTCCCCATAGGCCGTGTATTGCACCTGGATGACACAAGCATACTGTGTTGGCATCTTTGTAACGTGATTAATTCCACGCAGAGGGGTTATGCAGGGCTAAACGCTAGCTACATGACAGTGTGCCTGGAGCTGGAAGGAGCTTCACTGCCTCAATGACACATCAGTAGAAAGGAAGTTTGTTGAAGGGGTTTAAATCCAGGCCTCGTGGTTGAAACAATAACAGGCCCACTCACTACGACACAGAATTGTTTGACTTGCTAAGTGGACTAAAAAGAGCAACCCACTTAATTATCTTTCTAAAAAACAGGATGGCAAGTACCCTCCTCCCACATCCCCAGATTTCTGCCCCAGCTCATTGTCAGTTATAGGGGGAGAGGCTGAGAACGATATGAGCCTATGAGAGCTGTCGGGGGAGGAGTAAAGAGGAGAGAGCACTTAGAGAGCAGAAGAGACATCCTGAGTTTCAGACCAAAACAACAACAATGCTGTAATGCTGGTTTCAAACCACAAGGGGAACAAATCACAGGCATAAATCGAGAAACATCCCTCCTGCTTAGCGCTTTACCTGTTTGATCATCTGCCCATTGCTGCTGAAGACAGCCAGCGGCGTACCCGTGTTGTCTGAGGCGATGTAGTACTCCTCACCGCTGCTCACCTCCATGGCAAACAGATGGCCCTAATTAATGAGACACACACCTAATGGCTTATTCATGTTTTTTTTCTCTCCTATTAGCTAGAGCTCTGCTGCTCTAGCAATTATACCGCAGAGTGGAAACAAAAACGCGAGCCTGCAAAATCAGGATGGTCTTACCAAGGTTAAGATATGCCTTCAGCGACCACAGAACTACTGTATATTATGTAGAATACAGGCACATATCACATCTCCTACCTGCAGGTCATAGTAAAGCGAAGAGATGTCCGAGCTAGAGTGGTTGAAGATATGCGTGACCCTGGCGGGGTGGTTGAGGTCCGCATAGAAGAACTGCAGGTGCTGTCCCAGGCTGTTCCTGGTGGAGACCCTGCGGCCCAGCCCGTCGTAGTGGTACTGGACGCTCCAGCCACCCGGCCCGCGGTTGTATGCCCGCGTCAGCTGGCCCTTGGAGTTGTAGTCGAAGACGTCTGAGCCGCGCTGGCTGAGAAAGCCGTCCTCGTCTAGCCGGTACTGGACGTCCCCCAGGCGCGTGATGCGGTCCCGGAGGTCGTAGCGAAGCGGCATAATTCGGGCACTGTTCCCGGGGTTCAACAGGTGGAGGTTCCCGTTTAGGTCGTAGCTGTAGCGCCAAGTGGACCAGTCATTCACCTGAGAAACAGATAAGTGACGACATGATTATCACTAGCTACTGGACATGCACCATTATATACACCTTGTGAATCTCACTGTAGGGGAAATCCAATTTGTCTCATTTGTAGGTGCATTATGACCCCAGTTTCAAGTGAAGGCAGCGAGAGGATAGTCAAGGGGTCTGGGTGTTTCGACTCCCAACTGTCATGGAACTGCGTCGTTTCTGCATTAGCCAACAGCATCTAGTGAGTTATAGATCTACAGATCATTTAATTGGACGTAATAATTAGAACAATGTCATCAGCATTTCCTGAAAAAGTGGCCTATCAGCTAAAGTAACTAAAAACACAAACCGTGTAGCTTCACTGTAACTTTGGCAGTGTAACTGCACTCGCTTTGGATGAAAGCGTCTGCTAAACGACAATTGTAATTCAAGTGGTGCCACTTGGTTGCTCAAGGATACTTACAGGCCCGCATTTGGATCCAACCCAACACCTTTTCGACCCCACAGACCACTCTGGTCCCATTAGCATTTAGAATATGCATCATAGCTGTAAGACCATTAGAAAGGAACACGCTTTAATGATGTAACACCCAAAAAGCTCACCTTGACACCGCTGAGCTGTCCGTCTCCATCGTACTCGTAGCGGTACTGAGTGGTGTTGGCGTAGGGCCCGATCTTCAGCTCTCTCTTCACCACTCGGCCCATGCTATCGTACTGCACGGTCATCCAGTACATCAGTGAGCGGAATATCTCATACTGGACCTCCTTGATCCGGCCGTGGGTGTCAAAGTGCTTGCTCAGTGTCATGACGGCTGTGGTGATAATCTGATTGATGTCGTAGTAAATTACCCCAAACTTCCCAAAGTGCTCCACCTGCGGGAGGGAAAATGGAGTCGGTAAGAAAGAGTAGCGCATTTCTTGTTGCTTGTTTTTTTTATCTGCCATTTCCTTCATACAGCCGGAATACGGTGAGTAATCACTCAATTAATAGGGATAGAAATTTCAGACAATTTCCCCAAACTGTTGCCATGACAGCAGTTATATTCAGATTTGAATTTAAATTCCCTGGGCTTCCATTGTATGCAACCCCCGCACAGGACTGTGTCTCATTAGCAAGCAGTGAGCCTTTCCCCCCACCTTGCCAGAGATCTCATCGTAGCGGTACAGGTCGACGGGCAGCGGCGTCTCGCTAATGACCGGCTTCATGCTGGCGATGCGGAAGCTGTTGTCGTGGTAGGTGTAGTCGAAGCGGGCGTTCACCATTCCCTCCAGGCCCTCCTGGTTGAAGCGGTAGATCAGTTTGTCGATGAGCGGGCCCATTTTGCGATAGCGGATGGTGCAGGTGAAGGCGCCGCTCTGCAGGGTGACCATCTTCAGCACGCCCGCCGTCTCGTCGTAGCCGAAGCTGACGGCGGTGCTGTCGTACACGATCTCCGCCAGCTTGGCCAGCTTGCCGTACTTGTAGAGGACCCTGCGGCCCGTGCCCAGGTAATGCGTGGCCTGGGGTCGGCCGTCCTCGCTGAAGTCGTGGATGATGGACGCGTTGCTCTCCGGGGGGTTGTAGGTGTTGCGGATGTAGCCCACTGACACGTGCGTGAACATGGTGTGGCGGGCCACGCTCGGCATGGTGACGGCTGTCACCCGACCCGAGGTGTCGAACTCAAAGATGTACTGTCGCTGGCTTTGCAGCAGGAGCACCATGGACTGAACACAGAGAGAAAAGAGACAGTCACACAAAAATGAAATTGATATCATAATTACCGTCTGGCACTTTCCAAAGGAAATGGATGACTAGCCTTCTGTGAAATAGGACTGAAAATCTTTTTTTCCCCCTGACTTTATTCATTTGAATCTTCATTATCGTAAAAATGATATATAATTTCGCCCAAACTTTCAGTGTCTTGCCTCAGGAACCACTGATGATTAACTACTCGCAAGTTCATGATAAATGCAGGACTCACTTTATCCAGGTAGCTGTAGCTCCACACTTTGCCATCCACAAAGGAGCGAGACAGGATCCGCCCCTGAGGGTCAAACTCAGTCCGCTCGCTCATGCTGCCTCTCTGGAGCCCCACCAGCTGCCCGGTGGTGGAGTAGGACACATTGACCACTGCCAGGCTGCTGCTGGGCAGCCACATCGCCGGCCGGCCCTGGGCGTCGTACATGATGCGCAGTGTGAACTTGCGGTGGTCGTCGTAGATCTTCTCCGTCCGCGTGTTGCGGTCAAAGTCAATGGAGAGGAGGTTACGCCCATGGGCCTGAAGACGATGAACAGTGAGAGAGGGTACATTTTAATAGTAATTGTTGTTAACAACAATGTTCTTCATGGGTGGGCAGAAGCATACGCTGCATTAAAGGACGGCGAACTACATCAACAGATCTGTATTTCCACAGATCTTTATTATTTTGAAATGTACTGGCTGAGGATCTGTGATTGCAATTTTGATGTAGCCAATAAATATGCGGTGTTGGTGTTGGCATTGTAGAGTGACACACTGATACATTAGCCAAAATAACTGGCGCACCATATGTACTGTGTTTTACATTGTTACCTTCCTATGAAGGTGTGAATAGACATAAACGAGACCAATATGGTGTGAGCTCACCCTCAGCTTCCGGCCAAATACCGTGATCTTCCCCTTGGTCTGCTCCTTGCGGAGACGCCACTCGATGGAGTTGAGGCCATTGTCAGTGGGGAGGGTGATATTCCTACGACCAATAGTGGGGCTGACGGAACCTGCCAGGATGTGGGGTTCGGTGTGGAAGCTGATGCCCATCCCATTGGCATACATCACCCTCAGGGTCCCATTGTTACATAGCTGGTAGCTGTTTCTTACCTGGTCTGTAGGGGGCGGTAGAGTAAACACAAGGGTACATACAGTTACTCCAAGTTCAACCTGTTGATTTTCTTGCATTAGCAAATGTAATGTACAATTGAACTTTAAGAAAAGCAATGTGGTTTATATACAGAGTTTAGTCGTTCGCTTGGAGGCTCATCTGTTTTTGTATCAGTATTTCATAATGGTAGTTAAATATTTATAGGGCACTGACACGTGTGATTTCCATCTCAATAATTGCTAAAATATTCCGGGTTTAGAAAACTGAGAGCACGTCAAGAGGCACCCATCTGAAAATTACAGTATATTATTTTACACCGTTACACTTCACTTTATCAAATCTTTCCTGGAAAAGCAGAGAGCCTTGGTATGTTACGGATGCTAAAAATGTATTTGTCTGACAAGAAAAACAGGCACTGTGGTCAAAAAATGATCTTTTTTGAATATAAAATTACATTGTTGTTGGCTTCTTAAAAGCCAGACACATGCAGAGCGGGGTGGGCTTTTATTTCGTTTACAAAAGGTAAAGGGATCAGCTGGTGTCTGCCTTTGAAGCCCTCGCATAAACGGCAGTAATCCATAAGGGCAATTTGTAATAAAGCTCCGGGCAACGGTTTAACAACGTCTCAACCAGACAAGAGAAGCTTTTCCCATTGACTCAGCAGCAACCATTAAATAAATCTTCTCTGCTCTCTATCTGAACTATCTCTGTAATGAAACAGAGAGAAAGAGATGGGCAGAGATGGGAGAAAGGGAGGGATGAGAGCTTGCGGGCAAAATAGGATTCAATGTGCAGCAGTTAATGAAGAGAGGGGGACGGAGAGAGAGAGAGAAAAAGAGAGAGAGGCAGCCAGCAACAGAGAACTACAGTATATACTGTGTGTATATATATATATTTAGAGAGAGCGGGCGAGAGAGAGTGTGTCGGCTAAGCGAATATGTCAGCAGAGAACTGTGCTGAAACACATTGCTGGGAAAGCCTTAAACGACTTACAGCTCTCTGAGTAACTTTCCTTCCTTTCACCAGCTACTCAAGTGGATCACTGAATACATCTACAACTTATTTTTATTCTCTAGGGCCCTCCAGACTTCTAACAGTCTGCGGTGTGGATTCATACTTCTGTCACGCCACTTGTGCGGGTCAAGGGAGGACCACGGAAAGCCAATTATTCCCTTTATTTCTCTTCTCTAAACAGAGCGAATAAGCCAGGGGATCATGGGAACAGGGAGAGGGTTGTGTTTGCATGTGAGTGTGTGTGGGTGCGTGTGTGAGGGCGAGTGCTCGGGGAATGAGAATGCCTCACTTTACATGAGTTAATTAATATGGCTGTAATGATTTAAAAGCAGGAACCCCTTACTGGGAATAACAACTATATACTGTTAAATCTGTGCTTTGACAGTGAGGCAGAGGGTTAGCAGAGGGCAATTATCTCCTGGAATAACTGTGTTAAAAAAAAATACACATTCAATTACTTGGCAGACCTTGCCATAATTCCATAATAATAACGTTTTTGTTATTATTATTTCAATTTTTAATATACCGTAGAAGGAGAGAAGGATGTGTATTTTTGGAGGCAGATTAGCAGAGACTTTTATCCAAAACAAATTACAATTACATGCTGCTATTACATGGAGCACGTAGGGGCTAGGTTTACAGGTAGGCCAACTCTGGGGCTCGAACCCACAACCTTCCAGGCCAACATATGTCTTTTATGAATTGATAGATGAAGCAATAGTGCAGGTTTATGCGAGCAAATGAATGCTTTTTCTGACAATATGACAACAACACATTTAGCTATTTTTACAAATTGTACAAATATATTCTTTATGATTATGCACTGCGTATGTACTAAAGGCCTCTACCTTGTACGACGGTGTACGAGGCCTCCACAGACGACAGATTGGTGATGACTGTGACGTCATCGTCCCTACTGGAGCTCTCGATGTCGATGTTGATGGAGCGCTCAATCTCGCGGTGCAGACTGGTTACCATGCCAGTAGGGTACGTCACGTTGGTCAGGCGACCTTCACTGTCATATCTGGTAGGGACGAGATAGCAGTGCGCAGATTGGTGAAGAAGGGACACAAACACATACAACCAATACACAAAAAAACAAACAGAAAATCCTCGTCCTTGATCAGTAAGCAACTGTGGGGAACAGATATTAATTGCTGGAACCAGTGGTAGTTCTAACAGTGAACACTGGGGGGCAGCAATGCACTACATGAGTTCACATGGACAAACAAGGATATAGTAAAGCATTATCTACATTCTGTAAAGCTGGGAAGCTTATGCATTTTTGTACTACAGAAGATTTGATGGCCCCTGATATATTCTATAGATATGCCATAAAGGGAAAACACAAACACCCGAATGACACTCACTGGTAAAATGTGGTCCATCCAGTCTCATCTGCTTTGGTGGCTAGGAGGCCTGTACTGCCACTGTAGCCCAGCAGAGCCACCTCCCGGCCCAGGGCTGAGACGCTCCTCAGGCCCCCGGTGGGGTCCAGCCCCAGGGTCACCACCTGGTTCTCCGGCAGCAATACCAGCCTGAGGAAGCCGGCGCCTCCGCCCTGCCCCTGGCCGTCTCTCCTCACCCGGACGGTGTTGTTGCAGTTGTCCACCAGCGTGGCCAGCTCGCCGTCAGGGCCGTAGGTGAAGTTGTAGAGGGGCTCCCCCGTCACCAGGCTCACCGTCTGGATGTGAAGCCCCTCCCCGTTGAACACGTATAGCTCCTGTTCCCGCGGCGATGCCACTTCGTACTGCCCGTCCCGCGATCCTCCGATGCCGACCCCGAATAGGGCGGGGCCCGGCCGGTTGGCTCGGACAGCCCGGATACGAATGTTGTTGAGGTCCGCGATGAAGAGCGTCCCGTCGGGGGAGACGGCCAGCGATGCTGGGGAGTTGAGGCCCGCGTCTGGAGCGTAGCCATCGTCGCCGTAGAAACAGTTGCAGTTGACGTCATTTTTACAGTCACAGTCCGACGCAGCACCGGCCAGCAATGAGATTTCCCCGTTAGTGCTCACCTTTGAAAATGACACACAGTAGGAGAGGAGGAAAGATTGCTACTGAGCCAAACCGTAAAAAACAATAAAACACACTTTTATCACTTGCCAAAAGAATTAGCCTCTGAACTGAACTCATGTTGTCTCTAGGGCTCGGAAACAACCACGGCATGTCGGAATTTTAAAGGAACACCCACACAGTCTGTTTCGCTAGCAAATAAACAATATAATTTCACACTGACAGAATCGTGTGAGGAGTGTGTGTATCTGTCTCGTACCTGTCTGACTCGGTTGATCTTCTTCTCGTCGGTCTCGGCGATGTAGAGGATGCCAGTGTGGGACAGGGCGATGGCTGTGGCGCTCTCCAGGGCAGCGTGGATGGCCAGCTTGCTGAGGCTGTAGTCGATGCCTGGCACCTGGCAGTGCATAGGCCGACCCGCTATAATGCTCACCTGAGGGCGCACGCACGGGGAAAAATAACATATTTATATATCTGTGATCATACAATAGCTTTTGATTATTTGTTTTACACCAACGCATTACCACTAGCCATTTCTAGAGCGAATGAAACTCTCTATGAACTCTGAGGCGTAAGATTTTCCATGAACTAATTAAGCAGCAATCCCTTTATTCTCTTTTAGGATGAGGGGGCGCTTGAAAGAAAAAAAGAAAAAAAGAAAATTTCTTCTTTTAAATTGGTTGGTGAGAGCCTAATTGGGACTGTAACTTATCATCTTCGAAGGGGTTTGCAGCACTGCTTATGGAACAGACCTGGTGGTTCTCAGTGATGCGTAGGATGACATTGTTTTCCAGGACATACAGAGAGTTGTCCATGGGGTTCACCGCTAAGTCTGTGGGCCATTCCAGTCGCACCTGGTGGACAGACACAGCGCGAGTCAGAGAGAAGCCTGTTGAGAGGGTCTAGACACGTTTCTACTGTACTTCGTCTCCCCCTGAAGTGACTGCAGTCCTCACTCTCCTTTGGTCCATTCATTTATCTATGGCTTCAACATCTTTAATCTCTACCTAAATCAATCACTCCATGCCCTCCTGCCTGGCTGGCATTCACGCTGGCATCACAGCTGAGCTCTCGTGGGGCTGTTCCATCATCATCTATCATCCTCAACTCCCCCCCCCCCCCCCAAACATTTCGTTCACTCGTTCACCCTCCCTCCCTCCTTGTCTTCCTTCTGCTCGTTGTACCTGGCTGACGTCCATGCTGGCATCACAACTGAGCGGCCGCACAGCCGTCAGATCGTTGGCTCCCAGGAGAGTGGAGATGATGCCGTTCTGGTCCACCTTACGGATCATGGTGGCATCCACAAAGTACATGAGCCCATTCTTATCCACCGCAATACCTGTGGCAGGAGAGGGGAGCACAACAGATGATGAAGATAAGGCTGAATGATCTGGGGGGGAAAAACATTGCGATGTGATTTGCATTTGCATTTTTTTTAAAAACTGTGCATATAACACTACCAGCAGTATAGCATGCTAAAATATAGGGATTGAAATTGTTCTATAATACATTAATCCAAAGTAAATCATCTTGAGATATTATGAACCTAATCATACAAAATATGTTTGCATTAACTCACACCCCAAAGAACATTCATTTAACAACTATAATTCAGCTGAAGTCGAGTTACTTCGATCTGAATTGGATTAATCTCTTCTTCCCTAGATGAGGAGTTAAAAATCTAGTAGCTGCGGGCTCTCCCTAGAGACATGGTTTAATGTATAATACAATTCAAGATAGCTGGCCCAGCAACAGAACAGCTTGATGTTTCATGGAGTGATGGAAGCGGTGTTGAACCGTCACAAAAGGTGTTCATTTTGGGATGACTAATCAAGATGCAGAGTTAAGATGGCACCTAGAGGAGTTGTATAGACAGCTGTAGGTTGTCTTTGTGAAAGTCTCCAGAAAGTAGCAGTAGCATCTTTGCTACTCCTCCTCTTGACTCCTTGACTCCTCCCTACATATCCCGAAGTTGCCTTTATCTGTCTGTCTCGCTTTTTGTTTGTTAGTGTTGCGTTGCCATTTTTTTTAACGTTTCTTACAACTGCCTTGCTCTTCCCAACATTTACCAACCGTGGGGTGTCAGCCACGACTATGCAGCAGGCAGCATGCATTCAGACAGGTATGTTTTCTCTAGGAAGCCCCAAAATAACTCTCGATGCACTCAGATACATAGCTAATGGTAAAGACAAAGTGGAGTGAAAAAAGGAGTGAAAGAGGATGAGAGAGAGAGACGCAGAGAGTCAAAGAAAAAAAGAGAGAGAGAGAAAGAAAGAGAGAGAGAGAGAGAGAAGAAGAGAATGAGGTAATGATTCCCTTTCAGCTGTCAGAGGCAATGTCAGCCAGCTCACTTCAGGTTGCTCTCTTGCTCTCTCTCTCTCTCTCTTAAACACATACACACACGCACACACACACACTCGAGTGCATGCACACATACACACACACACACATACATCAGTGACATGTGAGATGTTGAAAGTGTGACATCTTTGACAGTTTGGTGTCACAATGTTCGCCTTCTTTTATCCAAGCTCCAGTGAACCACACAAATAATTCCATTAATAAGTTTAACTTTAATCTGGTTTATAACCTCCTTCTTGCTTTGCCCTGCTTTAGTTAAATCACATGCTGGCTAGCCTACGGAAAAAGACACTGCACTTCAGAACGACTGACGGTGCAATTCCCGTCTGCTGCTGCTGTGTTTGTGCTAATGTTATCCAAGTAGTCTGCTAGAAAGCGGAAAACAAATAGGCAGATCTACTTTCCAGTGTCCAGACGGTTCCTCATTTTTAATTTGTATCAATTCAATTCTAAGAACTTCCACAGAACCTGTCAGGGCTGGACTGGGCCACGACCTTGTGTAGGTAGGCTGTATGTTTCTGGGGCGAGCGCTTCCCTTGTTTGGCTCACCTTTGGGGCTCATCAAGGTAGCATCGGTGGCTTTGCCTCCATCTCCGCAGCGCTCATCGAAGGGCAGACACTGCTCCCCTGTCCCGGCGACCACATCCGCATTGTCGGACAGCAAGCGGCCACCCGCCAGGGACCGCACGCGGTAGATGCGTCGGGAGTTGGTGTCCGAGATGAACAACGTCCCGGACACCGGATCCACAGCCAGGAAGTACTTATGGGTCGGGTTGTTGCTGGAGGGCGAGAGAAATAAATACAGATTAATAGTATAGTGAATGGAATCATAATGGATTTTTTTTGTGTGTTTAAAAAAATATAAAAAGGTTTAGATATTGCTGCTGGGATATGCACTAAGAAATGTACTGTATGTAATGTAATGTATTGGCACTTACCTGTGTCTGAAATCTTTGTTCCTTAAAGAAAGAAAGTGGGATAAAAGCGACAAAATAAATGTTAATTTAAACACTCTGTGGAGAGAACCAGCATGCTACAGTAACTATGTGGCTATGAACATCAAAATTTAAATATGGGTAAAAACACCCTGGGGAAATGATATCTAGTGCACTGTATAATTCAACTTCAATCCTACTATCCCCGGTGCTTTCCTTGCTTTCAATTGGGTCCTGGGAGAATCCATTGCGTATGCTCACTGTATTACAGACAACTCTTCCCATCTCTTTGTACCTCTACTGACTTCTTGCTTATGTTCAATCTAATCTATCCTCTCCTTTCTTTTCATCAGCAATTCCCCTGCAACATGAAATCCTCCAAGCTGCAATGCCATTGTTGATTAATCCCCTCTGCTTGCTTTTTGGTTTGTGTTTAGTCATTCTATTTTTTTTCAAGCTTTCATCCCTAACTTATTTGGCTTTCCATGCACCGATCATTGCTATTCATTATTTTACTAAATTTACAACGTCCTTTCCCCGTAAAAAATAATAAATAAAACAGGAAAAATAAATGTAACAAACAAAATATAGGCCCTCATGTTTTTATCCCAGATGCATTTGAGCAAAAAGTCTCCTCTCCTCTCCCCTCCTCTCCCCTCCTCTACCCCTCCTAACTTCCCCCCCATCCTCCATACCTCAGTTCCAGGATGCCAGTAGTGTTCATAGACGGGTAGACCCTGCGCACGAAGTTCAGGTCTCCCACATAGAGGCTGCCGTCGATGCCTGTCGTCAGGGCGACCGGCGCAAGCAGCTTGTTGCCGTCCGCCAGGCCGTTGCAGCTGGGGCAGGAGATGCTACGCCTCCTCCCGTTCCCCATGACGCTGGTGATGACCGGGGGCTGCTCCGTCACAAAGATGTTCTCCCCACTGCCCTTGTGGAGGATGCCTGCGGAGGGGACCGAGCAGAGGAGGGGTTCGCCTGATTGTTTGGTGTAAAATGAACTGCATAGGAAGAATGTTGCAAAAAGCTGGTAGTACATTTGTAGGCACGAGTGTTTGCTTAAGTGAATGCGCTTATCGGCCTATATATGCGGTAGGGAAAATGCATATGGGTGCAATCAGAGCTGTTTGCTCTTATGTATTTACGTGTGTGTTCCGCTTCGCTCAGAAAGAGCCAGTGTGCGTCCATTCCATTAGTGTATTAATTGGCGAACGGGTGAAGATGACTGCATGAACCCATTTATACTTCCGGACTACAGCATTAGCGCAGGGTACAATTAGATAAAGGTACTGTAGGTAATGCATCAAAATCATTCTCCTATGTATGTGTGCCTTGGTGCATTAGTGGGTGTGAGAGTGTGTCTGGGCCTGCCAGTGTGTGTGTCTACAAACCGCTGCGTGTGTTGAGTATGTGATGCTTATCCAGGGACCAGCCTCCCAGATTAGTAGGGTCGAGTTCGAAGCCCTGCAGGACGGCAGTCCTCTTTTCCCACAGAATGAGACTGGCACAGGATTCATACTCATAGCCCACAGATACTAAATGAAGAACAGCGTAGGAGAAAGATGTATAATGCAGGTTAGCGTTATGACACAGATAAATAAATGTTAAGGATAAATATTTAGATTGTTAGATTTTCACATGATAAAAAGTAGAACTGAGGATGCAAAACCTGTATAGCACTGTAACAGTGTATTTGAAGCTGGGTAAGCTAACTTTGTTGTGTCAAAACATTAACTTTTAATTGCTATTAGCTTTAGAATTGGTCGTAACAAGCTCTAGTGAACTGAACAGCATAGCATGAGACCCCTTGGAGTGTGCTTTTACTGGATAGCACAGTGGGGGGAAATATAGTGGCACAAGGGAAGTAATGCACTTGATGTATTAGTACTATGAGTACTAGAGTTACTATGGTAGCATTCACTGCTCTTTGCCTTGGCCCACCATGGTCAAAGCTACACCTAAAGTGATTTCTACAGCAATTAAATTGAAAGGTTTGCTGTAAGTCAACAAACAATATGAGCACTCACAAAAATCACAGAGTGCAATTTTGCCTCTTGACCAGAGTGGCAGCCAATTTGCCAAGTTAGCTGTGCAGCTTTAAGGGTCTCTTACTGTAGTAATTATTATTGTTATATTGAAATCTCGCTTCAAAGCAGTGCATTATGAAGAAGAAAACAGGCACACTTCAGGACAGATGAAGAACAGTATATTTAGACTACGGATTTTCAGATATAGCACATACACATTTTCATGCAAGTTATGAATTGTGTGATACACAGAGCAGCTAGTTAGCACCTGTATCCAGACCTGCATTAACACCTAACTAACACTCTCACATGCTGCTAAATCAATAAAAAACCTTGTTAATTGGACAGATTGCCCAGTGGGCCTTCAACTCTGTAGGCCAGGACGGTTGTCACGGAAACAAACCCTAGCGAAGGGAACATTACTCTGCCATCAAGCAACAGCGTTGACATGTTCTCACTGATTGGCATAAACATAGAAGGAAGCACAAGAAGTTCAGATGAAGTGGTAAAACATTGTGGGTGTGCTCGCAAAATCAAGTTACTGTTTCACCAAAAGAGCAAAAGAGGAAGAAACTACATATATTTGGAAATAAAAACAATTTTAAATGGCTATTACAAAGTTAACCAGAATTAACTGTATGTGTCTCTGTGTGTATGTGGACAGAGGAAAGACACACCAGTAAAGGTATAGTAAGAACACATCAGCCCTGAGAGCTTTGGTGACAGTGCTGTTGCCAGCACCTTTTCAGCATCACTGAGGACAGTAATGCACCATGCCTGTGTCTGTGACCACCAATAGCACAATATAGCCTGTGTCTAATCTATCTATCTATTTAGTCTATCATAATTATGCCAGCAGCTGGGAATGTATTAAACCTCTGGGACTAGGGAATTTTAGGCAAAGGGAACATATGTAAATATATTATTTCAAACTAGTAGTGGGGAGTGAAGTTTTTCTCCTCCATACGGCCCTGATGTCTATTGCATATCTTGCTGACAGCAGATGTGAGCCAATGTGACAGGGGAATGTAATAGCGCCGAGGGTCCCTTGGCCCTAGCATGCTGCTCCGCAAGCTAACCGCTAACTCAACCTGACGGCTAATAACCCTTCACCACCGTTACGCCTGGCTGACTGAGGCACATGCAGCCCAGATGAAAAATAGGCAGATGAAAGAAGAAGAAGAAGAAGAAGAAGAAAAAGAAGAGGAAGAAAAAAAGCACTTAACGGTGCCTATACAGTGACTTCGGAGTACGGGGACGTATCTCGTTCAAGTTCACAACAAACTCTCCGTCTCTGCCATGGTGCATGCTCCCATGCTGATAAAGTTTCTAATCCACAGAGCGAGGGTGGAACTAAACACAGATTCCTCAGTGGAATCACCTCCCCCGTCCAGCCACTCACCGACGGCCTCTGACAGCCCGTACACTCTCTGGCCGTACGCGTCCGTCTTGTCCCAGATGTAAGTGTAGGCCAAGTTTGGCGAGGCGTGGAACCACTTCTGGAAGAGGTGTCCTTCCACGGCCACCATCAGGTGGACTTTGAGCAGACCCATGGACACCACGGCCGGGGTCATGGTCACCTTGAGCAGGGAGTGGTAACCCAGCGTTCTGGAGCTTAGGTAGCACAGCTTCAAGATGGTGCCTGGCACCTCAATCTGCTCATGCAGCACCTGGAAGACAAAGAGAGGAGATGAGGGAAGGGGAGGGAGGAGAGAGGGATTAGCAGGGATTAGAGAGAGAAACCGTAATGGGGGTCACAGTGCCGCTGAGGGTTGAAGGACATATAAGAAAAATATGGATAGAAGGAAAGAAAGAAATAAAAAGAAAACTAAATGATTACAGAAAGTAAAAGGGAAGCACAAGTTGAAGAAATAAGAAAAGTAAGGGGAGGACGAAGAGAAAAATTGGGACAGAAAAGCAGAAAGAGGGGCAGGAAATGAGAGAGCAGATTAGTGTGCACTGGAGGTAGACTGTGTCGCACCTGTGTCTCGGGGATGATGGGTTTCTCCCCGGGCTTGGAGCTGAAGAAGGAGGACAGAGGGGAGGTGACCACCAGAGGGTCTGGCCTGACAAAGCCGCTCAGGTCACAGCCGGGGATGGTGTTTTCCTCTGTCTTCAGCACCAGCGTGTCCATGGCGTAGAACTGGCTCCAGGGGAGCCACACAGTGCGTTCCTGGCTGAGGAACGGAGCGCGCTCGAAGCGCAGCGTCAGCGACGCACCGCCGTTAGCTATCAGGTCAAACCTGGTTCATGGGAAGACAGCAGGTGTGAGATATGATGTCAATTATGAATTACTGCGAGTATTTGTATTGTATAAGTATACGGTATTTCCTTGGGGGGGGTTCAGTAGGCCTAATAATACAGAACTAAATATACAAGTAGCTGAATGCCTTCAGTGCCCAGGTAACCACAAACCTCCCCTGGTCATTATCATTATTTATCACTACTTTTGTTTATTAATTAGTATTTATTTATTTGTTAAATATGATGGTTGATATACAGTACATTGTCTGTTTATTGCTTGCTTATTAACATAAAAAATTAATTAAAAATAAATAAACTACAAAACATTATTACAAAACCAAGAATGAATAAAATAACACATTAATATAAAAATCTGAATAAAATAACACAAAATAATATAAAAATATAAATCCAATAAAATAACTTCAAATACAGCTTTACAATGAGCGGTGACGTACGTTCCATCCTGCCGTGTGAGTGTGTACCCATAGTGGGGGTAGTTGACAAAGGACACGTTGACTCCCACCAAAGGGGTCCCATCTGTAGTCAACACCTGTCCTCTGATGAGAGACGCCAGGCTGGGAGAGGAAGAGAGAGAGACAGGGGTGGGAAGGGGAAAGGGGGAAGGGGGAGGGAGGGGGGTGTCAATCCATCAACCCAGACCTTTCAGCCATCCATCAACTGATTTCATTAATCTTTCAATCATTTAATTTGTCTGTTCATTTAATGCTGCAGCCCTGCACCCTTCATTAATTAGCAATAATTAGCAACTCCGCCATCGAGATTAGTTCGCCGCAAGTAAACAAATCACGTCAAAGTATGTGTGTGTGTGTGCATGTGTGTGTGTGTGTGTGTCTGTGAGTACAATGTAAGTACCATATGTGTGTGTATGAATGC
>JAOEHI010000002.1:4781707-4794696 GCA_025447815.1 Percopsis transmontana | reverse complement strand
GAGAGAGAGAGAGAGAGAGAGAGAGAGAGAGAGAGAGAGAGAGAGAGAGAGAGAGAGAGAGAGAGAGAGAGAAAAGCGTGGTCATTTATGAGACAAGCAAGAGCCTTTAAATAGCTTGAAGTAATAACATTCCCACCGGTGGACCATTATGACCATAAAAAAATAAATTCTCTCTTTCGGCTTCCTTTCCTTATTCCTTCACGGAAACTTTTCTAAACTTGACAGCGTCTACTGCTTCTGTTTGGACGCCTTTACACCACCTCATGGAGAGCAAGTGACAGATGAAAAGAAATCGCTCGTTCACTCTCCATCCCTCCCCGCGCTCCTTCCTGCTCGGCTGTGTTACTGTGTGCCTGTGGTATCGGACTGGTTTAGTGTGTTTCTCTCTTCACTTTGTCAGCTCTTTATTCTCCTCATGTCTACTTCCTCCTTAGCCCCCCGGCGGGCACAAGAAAGTTCTCCACCCCATAAAAAGAGAAGAGGAAATTGAGAAAACACTGGTGTGGTGTGGGGAACTTTGAGGGAATTATTTTGGTGACAGGTGTGTTTCAGAGTGTTGTAAATGATTGTTGCACCATTTCCAGTGTTGAACAACGATCCCTTGTTCAAGTATAGATTTTATAGTAGTTTAATATCCACAAAGAGTTGTGCTCATGTGGTTTGGTGTGTATACATTAGTGTATACATAAATGTGTAGTACTGGTGATCATGAGTGAGTGTGTGTGTTGCATTGTGTTGTGTTGTGTGGAAGTATCTAGGCGGGTATCCAGACTGACTTGGAAGGTGAAACAGTATGTGGAGGGTCTCATGAGAGGCTATTGAAATACCTTGGTTGAGAGGAACCACCACCATTCTCAAATCCGAGGCGCGAACTTTAGAAGCCCCCTTGTGGCCTAAATTACACACAATTACACACAATGCCTTTAAATCTCTTTTCGTACCCTTACCAAATTGGGCTATCAGCTGAATCTGAATGCAGGGAGCCAATTTTCTTCCCGCTCAACACAGATCCCAGACCAGTTTTTCCATGCACAGAAACAAAGAGATGCTGGTACAAGACTAGAGTGCAAAGGAGGCTGTGGTGCTTTGGGTTTTTTTGTTGTTGCTAGAACATTCTTCACTCTTTCCTCTCTCTTTCGCTCTCCCTTCCACCCCCCCCCCCCTCTCTGTCTCTCCATCCTCCTCCCTCTATCGCTGCTGGTCAAAAGAAAGCGCTGACGCCCTGCCTGCTGCCTGGCCTCCTCTGTCAGCTCTTTTTATTTGTCACGCACACACACACACACACACACACACACACAGTGAGAGAGAGAGAGAGAGAGAAGGCGATAGAGAGAGATAGCGTTGGGGACAGAGAGAGAATAAGAGAGAGGGGTGGGGGGAGGGGGAGGGAGAGAGAGGAGGCGGATCTTCTAGAAGAGCCAAGGGAACAAAGGACAACTAGCATGACAGGGAGGATGGAGACAGATGGGGAAAAGAGGGAGAAAGAGAAAGGACTTCCCTCCCCGTCCCCAAAACCCCATCGTCTCTCTCTCTCTCTCTCTCACATCTCCCTCTCGCCCTCCACTCTTTCATCTCCCTGACCTTCACCCCTCTTCCCTCTTTTCCTTTAATTCCCCCCTTTTTATCCTCATTCTTATCTCGGCCTGTCTCTCTGCAGTAGATAAGGCGCACACGCACGCCCCCCCCCCAGATGGTATCACAATGAGCGATCGATGGAGTGATTACCTATTGAATCAGCTGGCAACAGGAAGAACAGCGGCTCCATTGTGTCGCTGCTCTCCATCTAGGAAACCCCTCAGAACACGACAGACAGCACTATAGCAGGCTTGATTGTGTGTGTGTGTGTGTGTGTGTCTGTGTGTGTGTGTGTCTAAAGGTCTGTGCGTTTTGTCCTACACAGATGTTTTTTTGTTTTATTTCTTCGTCTGGTAGTGAATGCGTAGCCAATAGATGGCACTCTCGCTCCTTGGCGACACAAGGGCGACTGTCAACAGGTTTCTCTCCAACAGGAAGGCAGAGAGAGAGAGCGAGAGAGAGCGAGAGAGAGCAAAAGAGAGCGAGTCACTTGGGGTAGTTGCTAGGAAGCTATAGAGAAGCCATTACTATTTCTCCACAAATAGCAACTCTTCTCATTTTACCTGAGACTTAAACACACTTTCGGCTAATTTTAAATTGATTTTCTTTACTAATTAACATTCTTGTCAGGGCAGAATAGTCTAGTGGTCTAGGCATTGGACTCCCAGCCGGAAGGTCCTGGGTTCGAGCCCCAGAGTTGGATTACATGTAAGTATCCTTGAGCAAGATGCCTAATCCCTGTTGCTTTGGATAAAAGCGTCTGCTAATTGTAATTGTTAAAATTATCAAGTCTTTATCTGTATCAGAATCCTAATTTGAACTGGACTAAGAGAGAGATCGCATCCCAAGGCCGCCACACACACGTGCACACAAGGAGAAAGATCACGGAGACGCAGGTTTGACAAGCAAACGTTCTGGATTAAAAATAGATCCGTTGCTGCGCGAGGTTTTTATGTAATCGCCATGCATAATGTAGAGCGGCAAAGTGCTTGCCTGTATCAGCCGCCATAGACAGCATCTGAAGAAGCAGCAGAACATGTGTGATCTGCACAGCCGCGGCAAACACAGCAGCCTCCGGTGTGGCGGGGAGGCAGCGGTGCGGGGTGGAGGAGGAGGTGGCGATCGGGAGGGAGGGAGAGGGGCCCGGTCAAGATCACCTTGAGAAATTACGTTGGCATCAGGAAACCTCCGCCGGGAGGAATGTGTGCATGTGTGTGCGTCGAAGGGTGTGTGTGTGCGCGCGTGTGTTGGGGGGGGTTCAGAAAGAATATTAGAGCACCGCTAGAACTGAGAGAATATTAAAGACAATAAAACCCCCATGGATTAAAAAAAAGAAGAAAAAAAACGGTACTGGGGATGATGGCGCAGGGACTAGAGATAAAGAAAGGGGATGGCAAAGAGATTTAAGGGATGACTAGTCCTATTTCTCCACTGTTTGGCGAAGAAAAGACAGTTGTGATTCATGCCCAGACAGTAAGTGGTTCCCAACATAGGCCATCAGCCTCCGTGCACAATGCTAATGTGCACGTGTGTGTTTTCAGACATATTTATGTGCCTCAAAAAGAGTTGGGAGGGCACTGCTGTCTGAGAGCAAAGAATTTGAGAACATAGAAGAGAGAGGGAGAGGGATGGGGATGGGATGATGAACAAGGGGAGAGAGAGAGAGAACGAGAGAGAGGGGGGGGAGAGGATAGGAAGGTGACTTTGTCACAGAGAGAATGTGGACCCAGCGTCCCCAGACTGGAGAGAAATGTGCCACCATTATTCTCTTCTCTGGAACACGTTCAAACTGGACGCAATTTTCCGGTCCATCCCCCCCCCCACACACTCTCTCTCTTTTTCAACCCGCCCTGACTAGCATTGCCGATTGACTAGCATTGCCGATAATGGTGAGGTCTCCCGCTGAGCAATCCAACCAATTACACAGCTCCTAATTGCACTAAAGAGGGAGCAGCCGAACCCCTATTATTTGGTAGGTAATCTTCTGATGCACCTAAAATTACACAGAGGAAGAAACATGCACTCTATGTGCGTGTGTGTGTGGGTGCATGCGCGCATGAACACAACCCCCTCGTTCTCCACCATCTCCCCTGGCCATCCCGATAAATGCATATTAACTGTTCTAATTCACCACTAAATTAACAACTCTGACCTCAATTAGGGCGGTAATTGTAGCCCGGCTCGGCCCCCTCGTCCGCGGCCCACCTGGTAATTGGTTTAGGAAGTGTGCGCCTTCTTCCCCCTACCTTTCCTCTCCTAGGTCCTCATTTATTCAGGGCTGGTAGACATTTTGATTTCCAACACAAACACACAAGCAGCCACTCGAGAGAGAACACACCTTCCCCGCCTTTTTTTTTTTTTTCCTTTCTAGAAATTTCTTGCACCTCTCGCTCTCTGCGGCACAGGGGCTGCGGCACTCATCTCGGAGAGGCAGCAGGAAGCACAGTGCAACGCCTCAGGTTCTCAATATTCGCAGCCATTTGGGATATTTCAGAGAATTTACGGCACAATATCTACTTATGTAGTCTATAAATATATAAAAAGCTCCTCTCCCAGCTAAGATTTGAAGGCGCTGCTGGCTGAGATCATTTAGAGTGTGAGATGGGGGCGTGGGGAGGTGGCTGTCTGAACCCTCGGGGGGGTCATATACACGCTGAAAGACAATTTGTCTGCGCCCATGTGTTTTAGTGTGTTAGCGTACACGCATTCGTGTTTCTTTGAGGCTGACAATAAGTGGTGTTAAAAAACAATAGATGATGCAAACAGGCACACACACACACACACACACACACACACACACACACACACACACACACACACACCTGATCAGGGTTCTTATACAGTGTGCATGCTCCCTGGTCTGTTGGTACAGGGTGAAAAAAAACACACACACACGCGCGTGCGCGCGCACACACACAGACACACAAAGACACACGAAGTCACAGACGCTAGCGCTCACACAGACACCCACATAAACACAGCACCTATGGGACCTCCTGAGCCAGCTGATGCAACTGAACTGTAATTGACTGTAACACTAAAGGTTATGCGAGTTGCTTCTGTGTTTCCATCCTGTGAAACCGAGTCTGACGGAGAAAAATGGCAGGCGACTCAAACTCAGAACCCAAATCCCTCACTGAAATATTGAATGGCCCAGATGCAGAGGCTGTGCATGTGTGTGCACCTCTGTGTGTGTGTGTGTGTGTGTGTGTGTGTGTGTGCACTAAATGAAAAGAGATGTAAATCTGACTGATGTCCTCCTTTCTGAATCCTCATTTCCTCTTCAGATATCTCTACCCTCCCCGCTCCTCTCTGCTCCAAGCCACTCTGCCTCTCCCCATCCTCTCCTCTCTCTGTCCCTCTCATCGATCAGTATTAGAAACAGGATATGAGGAACTATGCTATCTTATCACACATCAGAGAGAGGGAGACGGAGAGAGAGAGAGAGAGAGGGAGAGGGAGAGAGAGAGAGACAGAGAAAGAGAGAGAAAGGCACTGACAATGAGAGAGACGCAAGAGTGTGTTAGAGGCTGATGAAACAGGGAGAGAGAGAGAGAGAGAGAGAGAGAGAGAGAGAGAGAGGGAGAGATGTAACTATTTCTCTTCCATTGTCTCCATCCATCTCCCGTTTCTAACGGAGGCCCAGCGAAGCACCGCGGGCCTAATTGGACTAACGATCGGGTCCAGATAACACCCACGCTAATGAATAAACGAATGAGGAAATAAATGAATGAAATGAGCCCGTGCACTCTAATACAGGCAATATGAGCGCGGCTCGCCATTGACGTCAATGGGCCTGTGCATTTCTGTAGGCGTGCTGGTTTGATGTGTGTGTGTGTGCGTGTGTGTCTGTGTGCGTGTGTGTGTGTGTGTGTGTGTGTGTGTGTGTGTGTGTATGAGTGTTTGACTTAATGGGTCTCTGTTTTTGGAGTTCAGGAGTTTGGGTGCACTTTCAAGTTTAAATGTTCTCTCTAAAAGCTAGTACGGAAGCCCCGGTGGACATGCTGGGCGAAAGTCAAAGGACAAACACGGCTGCTACTATGTATTTACGTAAACAGAAGCTCATGCTGTTGTGTATTACCTGCCTGGTCTGGATGACCTATCTGTCCCTCCGGTGCAGATGGCGCAGCACCTTGCGCATCGCCCCGGCCATGCCCTGCCCTCTCTTCCTGGACTGGCAGCGTGTGGTAAGATCCTAACCTTTATCAGTACGACAGGGCCTGCTGCTACGGACACACGTGCCACCTCTGATCCTTATGCCCAGGACCCTGCATCCGCCATATGCCCCGGCCGCGCCGACACCTACGCGCTCGCAACAAAACACACGCGCGAACGCGAGGGGTTCACTCGAACCGCGTTGGCATGAGTGACACATCCTGACCTCTAGCTGTTCCACCTTGGACCAGCAGAAGGGAAGCCACCTGCAGAGTGAGAGGGGACTTAGGGGTCAAGGAGCTAAGTCCTGGACGCCAGCCATTCTGCAGGCTCCAACGCAACTCACCACCTCCACGAGTCCACAAGGGGACACGCTCTCCTGAAACAACACTGTTTATTTAGCTAACTTTTCCTTTTGGTGCAAAACCATTTCAGAATTATGACTTTGAGTCATAATTCACTACGGTAATTTACATGACAGTAAATTTACAGTGCGATAGCTTGTTTTACGGTAACCAGAAAAGAGGTTACTGTAAATAATTATTCAGTTTTGCCTGGCCTCCACCAGAGGCCAGGCAAAACTGAACCTGGCCTCAGTCACTGCTGTCTGATGTAAAAGTGTCATTGACTCTCCCAGAAAGTGTCGCACGAAGAGACCAGATTAGGAAAAACTTAAAATGTCGCAGGAAAAAGGCAAACTGATCATTACTGTATTACCGCATCCATTGAAAAATAGCATTGAAACATTCATTTCCATCCAAAATGTTCAAGATTGGTGCTTGAAATTCTAATTTCAACGGCGGGATGTGAGGAGACACTGAAAATAGTGATGACATGGACGTAAGATATAAATATACAGTCAAGTGGCACCTGTGACCCAGAAGAACGGGCAGTAAGTGATAGTGATTGGTTGGACGCAGGGAGACACCGATGATGGATTGGATGCAGCGGGCATAGAGGCATGAAGGTTACACTCGCTGACAGTGTGCGCGAGTGTGTGTGTGCATGATTGTGTGTGTCTGCCTGGATGTGTAATCAACAAGGGAACTGATACACTAAAAATATTGTGTGTGTGAGTGTGTGTGTGTGTGTGTGTGTGTGTGTGTGTGTGTGAGAGAGTGTATACGTCTTCTCATTCATCAGTGGTGACAATACCATGTGGAGAATGCCACTGTGCCAGACAAATTCAGCCATCATAGAGACACAGACACCCCCGCAAAGGTGACACATGCGCCCGCTAGCAAGTTTACTCATTTCCTTCAAGGGCGTGCCCGCGCGTGTGCGAGTCTGTGTGCGAGTCTGTGTGCGAGTCTGTGTGTGTGTGTCTGGGAGCAGTCCACCTTGATATGACTAATCTGAAACGCCCCTGATCTCTTAGCCTATGTATTTATCTAAGGACCCCCCCTCTCTTGTTTTCTCAGCTCTACACCCTCCCGCTGTCTCTCCATGTCTGGAAGGGGTTCTCTCTTTCCTTTCTCCCTTCTTCCTTTCTTTCTCTCTCTCTCTTTGACACACACTGTGTTTGTGACACACAGACAAACACAGTGTGTTTGTCTGTCCTCTGCCGGTAAGTCAGGCCGCTTATTTTGTCCACCCTAACTTCCTCTGTCACGCTCCCTCTGTCCCTGTCCCTTGCAATCTCACTCCCTCTCCTTCCTCCTCAGACTTTGTCCTCTCTTCCCTCGTGTCACACTCCCTCTGTTCCCTGCTAGCGTTGATCAATTAGGGGACATTAGTCACACAGATATTCCAGGTGACAGCACCTCAGGAGGCCGAGCTATTCCTCTTTCCTCCCCTTGATCTCTCCTCCCCTCCCCTCCCCTCCCCTCCCCTCCCCTCCCTTCCCCTCCGCCTCGCTCCCCCTCCTCCAGCAGCCTCCCCTCTATTTCTCCTCTCCACACCTGGCCATCCCGTCATGCCCCGGCCTCTCCTCTGCCTCTCCCCTGCTGCCATTGTTGCTCTCGTTCCTCTCGAATGCGCACGGTGACAGAACAGCTTCAGCCCCGCTCTGCTCTCCTGTCAATTCCTCCTCGATAATCTATCCTCCTCTCCTCTCCTCTCCTCTCCTCTTTATCTTCTGCTGGGTGTGCTGACAGCGAGGCATCTCCCATCTGCCCCTCTGGTGCCGCTCCGCCACCAATTTACCTCTCCTCTCCCTTCCTTTCCACTCCAGGTTTCACATTCACAGTGACGGACCTGTCTTCCCCTCTGCATGCCAACCGTTCACCTGTATCCTAGCAACCACCTCGCCGTTGGCTCTGGCGCTCAAACAAGCAAACAAGACGCCGGGGGAATGAAGAACAAGCGCTCTCGTTTATCCTCCTCCTTCCATTCGTTCCGTCATTCCTTCACGCGCGTAAAGAGGAGCTGAAACGTTTGCTGGGCCTGCGAGCTAAATGCTTTAGCTAAACGTGCCTGTGTGTCCGGGTATACGCGCATGCATGTTCATGCTACCCCCGGGGGAGCAGATAAATACTTTAACTAGTACACGCACATGCACGGTCACACAAATACTGTGATTCTTCTCAGGTAAGAAATAGTAGATGCAATGCAGCTAGAGTGTGGGAAGAAATACAGTGTACACTTAACACACACACACACACACGCACGCACGCACGCACGCACGCTCACATGGGGAAAAAGTGCTGTTCAGGCATATGTGTCTTGTTGTAATTTATGAGTGGGCTCCTGGGTGGACGCCTTAGAGGGGTCCTGTTCACGCTGCATGGCTTTGGGTGCTCTGCACAATTCCCCCAGTGGGAATTCAGCCCCATCTCGCGCAGAAAATACACACGCATTCACACATGCACACACACGCACACAAAAGGTAGAATTTGCACGGCCCCTCAAATAAACAGTGAACTCTTCTGACTGAAGCTCACCGCACGATTAACACTACAAAAAAATAGGTAAACACATGGGTTTCAGGCTTGGCAGCGCTGCAACAACTCTGTTCAGTGCAGACAAAACACCATTACACAGCATTCCCTCAACAGAGAGAAGAAAAGGGCCCTACACAGTCTGTTTTTTATTACTAAGGAGTAATACAATTCAATAGTCAAATAAACTTCAACTCAGCGTTATTTTAGTCAGCTGTTTTCAGCCTGAGTAGGACAATTATGTTCTGGTAGAAAGGCAACGAAATTATACAAATAAATTGATGTGTTACATTTTTTTAAACAGGGTATAAAAAGTGTAGACTGGCAAAAAAAATGCACAAAACAATAATAAAAGCAAAAACCCAGTAGCAGGTTAAAATTGTGCTTCCAGCCAAACCACCCGTGAGCGGATCGTCTGTAAGCGTAACATCTCGTTTACATTTTCATAGGCCTGGTTGAATTTCTTTCTCTGCCTCTGCTGTCGGCAAAATGCACATTTTTTAAGAGGAACCAATTGGTAATGCTAATAGTCTAATGCTAATAAAATGCTAATAGGCCTATTTTAACCGACAGGAACAGAGAGCCTCCCTGGTAAGCTGTGCACCTGGGTGAAGAGCACATAACACTGGGAGGTGTTCAGCTCTACCTGGCGGGGTGTGCCTACTGCTCTTCCCCCTATGGTTTTCTACATGCATGTGTGGCTGACCGGCACAGTGTAACTATGTAAAGCTCAGCAGAGGATGGACTGTCTGCCCGCCCGCCCGCCCAGGGAACCGCTACTTGATCCACTCTGGAGGACACATACCTCCTCTCTTAAGGGCACTCCGCAGGGACGCAAGAGGCAAAGAGGCATGAACACCCACCCCCACACACACACAATATACAGTATATAACTTCTGTGCACATGAAGACAAAAAAAATCCACTGTGTACACATCTAATATTGTATTTATATATATATATATATATATATATATATATATATATTTCTCCAGATAAATAATGAATAATTATATTAATAATGTATGCCAAGGTGACGAGGGGACTTTTTTCTTCTGCTGATGCGACCGATTCCTTGGATCCCCATCTGTTGCCCCTGGTCTCCTAGGTAATAGGCCAATACAGAGGCTGGTGACACATCTGCCTCCTCACACACACACACACAGAGGCGCACACACACACGTGAACACATACAAATTCACAAATGCACATATACACACAAACAGGGAACATACTGTATATACTTGTACATATATATATATATATACTGTATATATATATGCACAGTATATAAACAAATACTGCATCTATAGATATACACACATACACACACACACACCGTATATATTCCTGTTTGTCTTTGTCTCTCCATAGCCACCCACCACTGGCCGACACACAGAAGGAATCAAATCAATGCCCACACACACTTCCTCAGACTACAAGCCAACCTCCACCCACCCACAGACAGTAAGTGCTCACTTTGTACCTGCCACTGCTCCCACTGTACAACTGTCATTTGCTCGCTCCCAATCAGCGAAATCCTTCCTCCTCCCTGCTGGGCCTGCTAGCATTCCTGCTTTTACTGATCCCCGTTCAGGGACGCCTCATCAGCTTCCCGCGGCGCAATGCGTCTTTACGTCTGTCTGTTTATGTCTCACTGATGCTGAGTGGACTGCTGCCCCGCTGAGCCTAATATTAACAGTGGGCCGCACAGACAAACATTACGCCTCGAGAAGCACCAGCAGCAGCTTAAGGCTGACCCACATTTGCAGTCATCGGGGGATACATTTAAAAATAGACCCTCAATCTCATATGTTTCAGGTAAACACAAAGCACAGAAATGTAACCGTGTGGAGCTGAAGGTGCTGCTTGCGTGCGAATTACTTAAAATAAACAGATAACATGGTGGTGTGTTACATTTTCAACTCTGTGTAGCTGATGGGGGGCGGGGGGGTCACATGTGAATATGCATTATCTTATTTGTTTTAAGGTATGCTAAGAAAGATTTTCACCATTATATAACCTGTTGCTGATCGTATGCATGTAAAGATACTGTATGTTTGTGGAGTTATCTTGTGTGCAATACACACATTGTCTTTGTTATTGTGGCTTTGGCTAGGCTCTCTGTCGGATTGTAAAATGTAGGGGTCAGAGAGCACAGCTCGACTGCCTTTGTTCGGATTCAGCTCTCTCCACATCAATGGCAGTCTAACATAGTATACCTTCTGAACAGTTTCATTTCCCCTAGCGTCTGCAGCACTGGTTCTAAACTCTGTGCGTCCTCCACCTACCGATGAAGTAGGACAGTAGCACGGCCAGCAGGGCGGCGGCGGTGATGGCCGAGACCGCAGCACATTTCCAGCTGCAGTACTTAGACGGCTTCTTGAGCTTGAAGGCCGAGCGGGAGAAGGTGTTCCTGGGTAGCAGGCGAGGGGGTGGAGAATACACTGTCCCCGAGGTCAGCGGGTAACCGGGGGAGGAGCTGCTGAAGAGAGGGGTGGTGCCCGAGGATGTCTTGAACAGGAAGTGCCTGGAAAACAAAGACGGAGAATGGGAATATTAGTGTTACCATTGGTGTTACAGTTACAGTTACAGCATTTAGCAGACGTTTTTATCCAAAGCGACTTACAATTACATTGTTCTATTACATGGAGCAGATAGAGGTTAGGCATCTTGCTCAAGGATGCTTACAGGTAAGCCGACTCTGGGGCTTAAACCCACGACCTTACGGCTGGAAGTCCAACGCCTAGACCACTAGGCTATCCTGCCTAGTGTTACCATGACGACATTGTTGTGTTTTGATGCGCCGACAATGTGTGACATCAGGGCAAGTGTGTGGGAAAGCACACACACACACACACACACACACACACACACACACACACACACACAAACACGTGAACGCTCACAGCGTGTAATCGGGATGCCCAGCTCAGGGTCACATGTGTGCATCTGTTCAATTACTCTTTGCGATGAAACTTTCCTGCCACAAGCGTCCTTAAACTGATTGCTCTTCCAATTCAGGCCGTTCCAGCCCAAGGTCTCTTTTCACCCTACACCTGCTCTGCTTTCCTTCAACCGCCCCACTTAGAATGAGCCTCATCCCTCTCTCACAGGCTGTGGAGGACAAGTAACCCCCCCCCCCCACCCCACTATGCCCCAGTAGGGTCACAGCTCAGGGAGAGGATAAGAGAGGGATTTGAACCATCATCCTCAGCTCATATTACCCATTATCTGCTGCTAGCGAAGCACCTGCTCACCCATTTCTCCTGCTCAGCTGCTCCCCTCCCTCCTCCACCCGTGCTATCATTTTTCTTCTCCCTATCCCGCCTCTCTCCCATTCATCTCTTCACTGGCGGAGATTTGTGGTTTTCAAAGTTTAAACTTCCTCTAAGACTTGTTTTGTCTGCCCTCAATATATATTATTCTTTCATCTTGAAGACTCGCAGTGGCCGTGATGAAATAAGAATGAAACAAACAAAGAAATGTACTTGAATAACCTCTGCAAGGGTGCAATGAGGAAAGCTGGTGTCCCCACTGACACAGACAATCTCACACACATACTGTACACACACACACACACACACACACACACACACACTGAGTCTTCTCCAGGTGCTATAGCAGAACAAAGGCTCGACGTGAGAGTGACAGATCAGAGAAAGCGAGGTCGCCATGTCACCTTAAAGATAACTGAAGAGGATGGGAAGTCTCTGTCAGAATGTCTGTGTCAAAATTGCCTTGCTTTCGAGGGTATGAGTGTCTGTGTGTGTGTGTGTGTGTGTTTGGGTGTGTGTTTGGGTGTCTGTGCCTGTGTGTGGAGACCTTCTGGCCTTCCTTCGCTAAACTACATTCTTTTTATTGCAGGCTGTGGACGGTTGATTGCTAGCACCTGTTATTTATTTTTTTATATTTCTCTCCAGGGTAGAAGTATGTTGATTGTGGCTTCCGGGAACCTTTTTATCAGCTAGCCACACATGCTGACCAGCTGTCCCAGATTATCATGCACGCCTGGAACTCTTCAATGTTTATTGATTTATTGTGATTTGGTTGTTGAAAACGGGGATTATCTCTGCTTCAATGTGCGGACGACCACTTCCTCCAGCTTTAGCGAGCGGTCTGTGTGTTTGCTTGTCTAATAATATCTGGCAGCAACAGGAAGTGTGTTCACAGTGTGTGGATTTGGCTGGGGAGAACAGGTACGCTCGCTATCAATTATTCAATCATTCTGCGCTGCGGTTCTTCCTCCATCTTGTCCTCAACATCTCGTCCCGCTGATTGGCGGATCGGTGCCGAGGCGCTATAGGGGGGGGGGGGGGGGGGGGGGGGGGGGGGGGGGGGGGGGGGGGGGGGGGGGGGGGGGGGGGGCGGGGGGGGCGGG
>JAOEHI010000002.1:4747483-4772620 GCA_025447815.1 Percopsis transmontana | reverse complement strand
TGACAAATGTACTAATTGTAAGTCGCTTTGGATAAAAGCGTCTGCTAAATGCTGTAAATGTAAAATGTAAATGTAATGATGACATCACTTTGATCTCATCTCTTATGTATTTGTAATGAAAACCGGAATCACTGTTCAGTAACCATAAGTGTAGAACCACCAAGCAGCATTTAGCCCATGTGACCCTATATGCAAGATCATACAAGAATAAAAACAAAAACTTTACCCTATATTTTTTCTTTAGGTTTTCCCATTTCTTTTTTGCAAGCCCATCTCTATAAGGATGTCACTATGAGACAAGCATTTTAGTGTCAACAACTGTGTGGGTACTGCAAATAATTTCCAGTCCATTAATGGCTGGTTTGGCAAAAATAGCCATCATGCTTCTTAGAAACGCTACCGTTAACTATATGAATAAATAACGTGTCAACTTAAATACTCACTCAAAACCTTGGAATGGGTAGCTCCTCACTCCAGTGAATTTGGACTTGGGTTCCATTCGTAGTTTGATGAACTGCTGAGTTTGTTGATCACTCTTTGACATTACAGTGTTTATACATTGTAGCAAACTACCAAAATCCATGAATATATCAATCATTTGACTTAAAATACAAATAATTGTTCAAAAGTGCAATAAATAATCACAATAGCGAGTAGCCAGATGCTGTCACTTACAGAGAACTTCCTTGCAGATTTTTTCCTTGCTATGCTTGCAATTTGGTTGAGGCAGGACAAACACGTTTATGTCACCAATTTTGCTATGAATTATGGACAAGTCTCTTAGGAAAGCCTGCGGAATCACAGAAAAATCCTTGTCACAGCCCTTATGCACTTGATTTTTGAGTGGGACAGCCCGACTGGAAACCAGGTAGTTTGTAAAACATAACACTGATAAGCTTACTAAATATTTGATACCGTTTGAAGTAATAAAAAATCATCCAATTCTTAAAGCTCTGTGCAGAATATTTGAATTTTATGCAACCTTTTCACTCCCCAATTAACTACATTCACTAGTTAGTAAAATAATTTCGTTGCTGTTTTTTTCCATAATAAATTATTGGTAAATATGTAATCAATAGGTAATTCCAGTATTCCATTATTTTTCACTATAATGAGACCTAGCTTATTGCAAAGGCATACCAATTCATTTTATAATATTATAATTTATATTATATATTATAGGCCTATACAGTAGCCTATATTACCAATATACCAATCTGACTCTGACGGCACATTGCTGACTTTCGCTTTGTGTAGGCTATATCAAATTATATTTTTCTTGGAGCGAATGGTAACTAAACATTGTTGGCTTGAGCATTTTTATTTAGCAGTGAAATAACACCGTGCACCCAGCGTCACACTCACGTCACACCCACATGGCAACCTTTTGTCATTCCATGATTTAGTAGACTAGCGACACCAGCAGGCCCGGATCATATTAATCAGCTAATTTATTTTTAACTCCGCTTGACACCTGGGACGAAGTGACGTAACAGCTCACGCCGATTTGACAAACGGGCGGACGCGGTTTCACCAGTTAATGGAAGGATTTCATTCGTGGTACGCAACCGCGGATTGCTCACAGTTTACAGGTGAGAAGTTCTTCTGTGCGTTTGTCTTTCTGTAATTGACATTATTTAATGACAGCATGTTTATGTGCGAAGCCATGCCCGTGTGGCATTAAGTCCGGACATCGAATATTAGGTACCGTCCTGAAATAACTTTTGAGGCAGTTGGATTCATTAAATAATTTCATTCTGTCACGCACGTCTAACCGATTTTCATTTGCAAAAATAAAAGTTTCTACAGTCAAACTTTAATTTGAACGTGTCAGAATTGCTTTAGAATCTCAGTATTTTCTTTTGGGATGTTTCCCACTCTTTTGCCAACGTCTTGAGTCTAATTTATGGAGGCACTGTAGCTTTGTCAAAAGGCCTAGGAGAGGCATGTGAGTGTGTCTGTGTATGGCAGGCCGTTGCCCATGTAGTAACCCCACTTACTGCTGCTTTGGATGTCAGTAGGCCTGTTTATGACTGTTTAGAGCAGTCATTGAAAACTGGGCTTCCTCAGAACTTTATTGTAGTATGTTTTGGAAAGGGAATCAATACTGTTTTAAAGGTATTTCATCCAGCAAACTACAAAACGCACGTACTAATCTTTGTCCTTAGGGGGTCTCAGCACTGGCAATGTTCGGACCCGCTAGTACCTGCTATCCCTCTCTGTGTGTGGTCTTTAGCCTGTTTTCTCTTTACTGGCTTCTTTGAAGACGCAAGTTCCATTTTTTTTTATTTTTTTTTATTCCCCCGCTGAAAAATCTTATCTTGTTAATTAAAGGCAAAGAAGACATCGGATGTTCAGTACAGGTGAAACCACATTGGAAATGATGGGGCAGGGATGCCCTGGATTGTAAATCTAGCGCACCCAGCGAGGCTTTATCTAAGATACGTGTGTTTAAGCACTAAAACATGTTCTGGAACATTCCTGAGAGATGGTGAAAAAACAGAACCTGTCTGATCAGCCATTTTGTTGTTCTTCTGCATTGTTGTTCATCAGATGGACAGGCGTCATAACATGCTGCAATGCTTTTCTTATTGACACAAGCTTACAGTTTAACCACTGTAGTAGTTTTTTAAAATGGAAAACTTTGCATAGGCTTATTTCCTGTGTGTGAGAGAGATTTGTTATTTCTTTTATTCGAAATGGCCTGCTCCCAATCACATTGTCAGGCCTTTGTTGCTTTCTTTGGAATACAATGTATTTTTTTCCCCCAATAGAAATTGATAATCCAGCTCGCAATCAACTCTGCGGGTCGGTTACGATATTCATCTTTATAGACAATTTAATCCTTCTGCAACCACCCGACTATAACTAGTAGCATTTATTGGCTTTCAAGGGCCTAGTGTTTCAAACCTGCACTGTAGGACATCTAGATGCTATGTTGTTTTCTCCTGTACATTATCACTGTCTGCCTGCAGTTTGGACTGGTTGAACATGCCTATCATGATTTTGTTTATCTTCCTGTCCTAGATATTGACTCCTCATGTGCCGTGCCAGGGATGGGTTAGTGTTTCAAACCAGTATATACATAACATATTTGTAACGCTGCTTTAAACTGTCCCAAACATAAATCGAGGAGTGTCCCTTTACATGCACATGCGTGTTTATAAGGATAGACACTTGACTGCATGTGTCATCTGCCCCATTGACTGGAATTTGTATTTTCAGATATTGAGCATGATGTGTAGACCAAAGCATTCTGGGAATGTTCTTCCTGTATTTACAAGATGTTTGATGCACAAAAAGTATGCATCTTACAAATTAGTTAGTTTCTGAGAAACTGTGGAAAATTCTAGAAGTGGAATGAGATATCGCCCAAATAATTTTGATTTAATTAACAAACATTATCTTTATGGAAATAGTGATTTTCTACCTTGTTTTAATGTTAAGTATCTGCTCAGTGAAGATGAGCAACAGAGGGCAGGAAAGAAGAAACGGTTAAAGCCTACATCAATTCTCCTAGATTAAACTTTGCTTCTCACTCTCAAAATAGTGACATAATTGGCCACAACCAGTTTTCTCATTGTTAATGAATCCTTGAACAATCCTATGATGAGCTTATTATTGTAAAAGCAGTAGAAATGAAGTTTTGTTATTGTGGCCATTAAACTTCCAAATGATTGTTTCCAAAGGATTGTCTGGGTTTTAATTCGGCAGATAGCATTCACAATATGATTTTACACTTAAGTATCTTTACGTTCCAGGTTCTTTTGTTTAGTGTGTAACAACGGACAGTGACTCTGCCTGTTCAGTTGACGTGTGAGCTAGCTGGCATGTCTGTCCTGTCAGGTATCAGGGTGGGTGTGTTCTTGTACTCTGGGCACCTCCCAGATACCTGCTTGTCTTTTTTATATGCAGATGCATGGCAGCAACACAATCATTCAGGTGTGGAGAGGTAAGAAAGATGTCTAATTGTATTTATTTTTTTTACTCCTAAAGGGATTTTTCCTCCTAGTTGGGGACAGCTGCAATGAATTTATACCCCACAGAAAAGATACATTTTGGTAGAATTTGTGGGAGCCTCTTTGATTAGGGGGAGTTTTGACACACAAGCGTCTTGCTATCATGTTGCCATCTCATTATCTTCTTTCAAACTTGGCAGGTTCCCCTGTGGTGGTAGTGTTGTTGTAGGACTAAGAGATTTGTTATTCAGAGGAAGAGCTCTGCTGTAGAAAGATGCATTTAACAACATAGTTGCAGGATAGGGGGGCATGTAACGTGGTGTTTTTAGACTGCTGGCAAAAATATTTCAAGATGCCCATTTCTGTTCAGATAACTTGTAATGGGCATTTACCATAATTTTCTACCTTATTTTACTGCTGTTTAATTAAATCTACAGGAGTTATAATAACTTAGATGCAACCCTAGTTATTCCAGTGCTTTGCTCAGGTGCACATCAGTAGGAAAAGTGTCATTGCTTTGTGTTTGAAGTAGGACAAATGTCATGTGATCATTATCCTCACATACTACTTGTGGAACTTTCCATTCTCAACAACATTCTCACATTTCCGAGGGAGGAGAAAACAAGTCAAGCCACTAGAGCTTAACTGGACCAACTGCCAAGTTTTTCGCTCTACCTGTGTCGGGACTAGGAGTGTTGCATTGTGGGCAAGTTGTTGATACTTGGCCTCAGATATTTGGTTCCTTAGAAGATGAGTTAACACTGTTCCTAAACCACCAGAATTGGCACAAGGATAAATATTTATTTGTTAGTCATTTTCCAGTTGTTAAGGGGAGGACTTTGGAATTAGGGGATGTCACATGTTTGTTTGACAACTTGTTATCCTTGTATGAAGCTCTTTACTTTGCAATCTCGGAAGCCCTCAGCTATCTGTCTGACGACGATGTACCTCTGGGGGCTAGGGCCAATATTTCTGTTGTTCAGTGGTTGTCCAGTGTAGCCAGTTGATATACAGATAATGGATAGCCGGGCAGAGATTTCCTCCTCCGTCATTGTTTACAGTCCGATTGGCAATTTGAGAGGGGGAATAGTGTTGCGTTTGGCTAATCTCTATAAACGATGGGGGGGCGGGGCCGGCCCGGGGGGGGGGGGGGGCCGCCCCCCAGGCGAGGAGTTTAGGTGCTACACTGGGAAAGCAACTTTCGGCGAGGAAAAAAACTAGAAAGGACATGAAAGAAAATTTCATTTCCAGTTTTTTAGGTGCGGCATTTGAGGCAAAATTACAGCAAGCACTGGACATGCAGTGATGGGTTTTATGTTAAACAGAAAGGATAGCAAGAACCCATTGGCCCATGTCCTGTCTACGCTGTTTGGTTTGGAAGTGATCACTTTGTGCTGACTTACTAACTTACTGTAGATACAATAGTAAACTCATGGAAGGGTAAAATCACTGCCTTTATGAATGTGTGATTTAGCTGATGATAGTGCTTTGGCATTTTTTTTAGCGCTACAAATCAAGCCGCATTTCAAACACATATTCTTTCTTGGCAGAAAAAAATGGCAGAACACCTCATGTATAGTTAAGACTTTCAAGTGGCAATATATCAATATATCAAATAAATGTCTGTGTAGTAGGAATAATTACATTTACATCTTTCACAACACTTCTTTCAAGCTTTTGTGTTGTGATATCATCGCCCCACTTCCCTTCTCCAAGTCTTTATTTCAGTTTTCTCTTTTGAAGCTAAGAAAGTGTGTGTGTGTGTGTGTGTGTGTGTGTGTGTGTGTGTGTGTGTGTGTGTGTGTGTGTGTGTTTGTGTGAGTGAGAGTATTAGAGCACTCAGCTCCTGCTCTCAGACATGGAGGAACATGTTGTCTGCTAGAAACCAATACCAGCCCAACGCAGAGCTAATGGACTGCTGAGAAGAGCGAGCTGAAAAACAAGCCCGGGTGAGTCAAACAGGAACTCCCGTTCACACATCAGCTCTCCTGATCGCTTCTCTCACTCGTGCGCGTTTTTTTATAATGCGTGTTTGCGTGTGGGTTTACAGGAGAATCAATATCCCACATACCGTACCGTGTGGAGTAGCTTTGCACACCCGCGTGCTTTCTGCTTCTCTCAATAGCGCATGTTGAGTGTACACAAAACCAGGTGCATCAAGTCAAAGCACTGCTACTCACATGAGAGGTCAAAAGCCACACGGTGGCCACGGAAAACGGCTGACACATTGTGACATTGTAATATACTTTGAATGGAGGTGCGGGACAGTTTGCCAACCCACAGTGAGCCATTGATGTCGCTTTCGCTTTGAAATCCCGCCTTTTTCCAACACGGTCACGGGCGCTCTATCAATGCAACATGTGGTGCTTTTATAGATGAGTAACACTTCTGAGCACAGAATGTGTTATAGTGATAGTGATTGTGTTTGCTTGCAGTGCCCTTGTCACACCGCTCAAAAGAATGATTATGTGCACATATGCACACACATGCGTGTCAGCTTGTAAACATAGAAAAAAGAGTTGCTTTTGTGAGGCTCTAATACCACAATTGCCCTCCTCCATCTCAACCACCTCTAAACAGGTAAGAACTAGAGATGTTTTGGTCATGAAGACTTCGTCCAAAAGGAATTCATCTTTTAAGTAAATCAAATGACTCGTTCAACGCCGTGCACTGATTCATTATTTAAAATATATCTTGTTTGTTAACGTTTGACTGAGAAGTCTGGAGGCGGGCTGCGGACATATTTAGGGCCATGTCATTGGTTGGCAGAACTGACTGATTCACTTGAATAACTGAATGCTGTTTCAAGTCTGAACGTTAAGAAAGAATATACTGTATGTAGCGGTTCAATGAATGAGTACGGCCGGGAATGACTAGAGTGACTGAACGACTTGGTAAACAAGTCTTTTGAAGGAATCCTTTTATTGAACGGAGTGAAATGATTTGAATCTTTAAAAAGACTTAATTCTGACATCTTTAGTAAGAACACAAATGAGGGAGAGAACCACATCCTGGTCTCATTTACAGGTCCGTCTGCATTCACACGCTCACACACAGACGTGAAAAGCGTACGCACGCAGCAAGCCAGCACGAGGACACGCGAATGTGCAGTCACAGGCGTGGCAAAAAGCCTCAATATGAAAACCCTGTCTGTGGCAATATTTACAGCAAACTGCTTCAGAAACTTTTCTTTTGCCCCACTCCAGTCTCTAAAATCCCTTCCGGCTCCCTCCCTCTCTCCCTTCCCTCCACTTAGAGGTGTGTTTAATGCAGATTGGGGGCGGCAAGGCCCCAACACAGCTACAGCTGTAATGGCGGGCATGTGAGAGGTGACCTGATTCCTGTGCACTGCCACTGGGACGCAGGTGTCAGCCCCCCCCTCCTGAAGAACAGATGCTCGCTGAAGGAGGGGAAGAGGTAGGAGGGGGGGGGGAAAGGAAACGACACGAGAAAGGTGGAGAGACCTGACCTCCCCTGCATGGGACGGACACAAAACATCTGCTGCCACTAGGTGTCACACACATGCCTGTGTGTAGATCTGTACACAGCAAACTGGCATTCTCAGGCTTACATTAAGAGGCGAGTGCCCGTCGTTGAGCCCGCAGCTTCAGTTCCCTTTTTCTTTCTTTATTCCTCTTGTGGTTTGCATTTGTTTTTGTCCTCTGTTGATTAATTAATGAATTAGGAGGCAGTGACGCACTGTGGGACAAGCCTCTATTTATTAACAGCGCTTTGTGTGGCTTGCCCTGTCTTCCACTTCACTGTAAACATAACATCTACTTATATCTGGCCTACGCACACGATCAAAAATAAATAGAGAGAGAGATTGAGAGAGCGAGCTAGTGAGACAGAGAGAGACACACAGGCATAAACAAATGCAGGGCGAGCCCATACATGCCATTTACAGTAGTGAGCTAGCATGGCAGCGTACCCCGCTGTCTCCCCCATTTAAAGCGAAATATGCACGCATTTCTTTTATGTTCCCTTTCCCTCTATAAATATTGAACAGTTCATTCAAATTCAGATGAATAATATATGACACACCTTAAATATACGGGAAATGGTTCCAGGTTAGATTTTCAGCCCTAGTTTTGTTTGCTTGCTCCTTTGGTGTGTGTGTATTTGTGTGCGTGCGCGCACACAAATACAACAACCTTGCTTGTCTTAGCTATATCTGTGAGGGCAGGCTATATCTTTAGGCAATATACGAGGCACTGTCACTGCATTCTTAGCCATTAGAATGTGTGTGTGTGTGTTTGTATGCATGTCCTTTAGTGTCGCTGACACAGAATCATATACTGTACACATAGTAGTAGTAGCACACGAAAAACTAATTTTACATATAAAAACCACAACATTTATTCCAACAGCCTTTAGCCTTTAGTGGAAGTTTATAAAGAGAAAATGAGCATCTCACAAGATGAGCTGCACATGTTCATCAGAGCCAGTCTTTAATTTATTCCAATGGATGTGTATATGTGAGAAAGCCAACCTCAAGACTTATATACATCTAAATAATGTTTTAAAGCCGATCAGATAATATGCAAATAATGGTATGTTACATAATGGTATGAAAAAAAAGGAAAAAAAGAAAAAAACCAGGCCTAGCTGAGAATCAAGGCCATACAGCCAGAAATACACAGGAAGGGTGTAGAGAAATGCACACTATTTAGGCCACAGAGTGCCACAGCACACGGACTAAACGGTGGAACAAAGGCGGAGCAGGGTCAGGAGTGGCCGGGGAATAATAGGTCTGAATGTCCAACAAAGAAAGATAGGTGAATTGTCCAGCTGCCAGAGGGTGGTCTGCAAATAGTTTAATAGGAACGAGGGTTTCACCAATAACCTGCTCTGATAAAGGACAAAAAAATACTAGGAGCGGTTAGGGAGCAGCCATGCATGCATCGCGCTTTATTACAATTCATCTCTCCTTTCCTTTGCCCAGCTATATTTTTCTCTTGTGCTCTCATTGTTCACTGTAAGTAAACAGTCATGCCGTCAAGATTTCGTTGAAATCTTTTTTTTCCTCTCTCTTTGCCCCCCCCCTAGACAGCATAAAAAGCTCTGAAACGTTGCTCTTGAAGTCTGACCCAGTTAGTCACAGCTTATGTCTCCCGTGACTGGAGAGGCAACTAGCTGTAGCTGGTGGGGTTTGGCCTGTGTTAATCCCTATAAGTCCATTGTGCCAGCCAGCTCGCATGAGCCCCATCCAGCAAGACAGAATTAGCATGCTAACATGTTAACCTGCCCCGATGCTGAAGCAAAATGCGTGTGCACACAGCAGTGACAGGCAGGGGCTGGCCATGCCATATTAATCTTGTACTGTATGCAGCAAGTATGCAGCAAATGTTTTTGTATGTTTGCTGTGTTGGGGGATGGGGGGGGGGGTGTATTCTCCACTGGCAAGCAGAAACGGAAGGGGAATTTGTTTTCCATTGTTGCGGTGGTCAAACTTGTGACATTTTCTGGTTTCAGGAAGGTTGAATTTAACCACGGTGTCACATACTGCAGTAATAGGAGGTCTTACGTTTAGTGTGCAAATTCAAAGGATAGGCAGAAAGGTCTTAGGACTATGTTTCGGGAGAACACAGCTGTCTCCGTGCCATTGGAACCCTGCCGTTTTCTCCCTTTTCACTGATGTATATTATTATCAGTTGTGTTGGTGCATGTTAAAATATTATGGTAAATGGACTGCATTTATATAGCGCTTATTTGTACCAAACAGGCACCCAAAGCGCTGTACATCATTGCCTCACATCCACCCATTCACACACCGATGGTGGTGTCTGCCATGCAAGGCGCCATCCAACACACCAGGAGCAGTTAGCGTCTTGCTCAAGGACACCTCGACACTTAGACAGAAGTCAGCGGGTATCGAACCAGCGACTTCTGTCGCCCTATCTGAATGTTGTGAGCTGCTTGGGCTGACAAAATCAATCTTCTTGGAGTTCTGGACAGCCTAGACCTAACAAGACCAAGGTGTTAAACAATGATAAGTATTTGCCATACTTAGAGTCGGCGACAACAGAATGTCACACACTGAAAATGTTTGTGTGAGTAGACCAGAAACACTCATTCATTACTGATCGAGATCGTAGAGAATCACAGCGGTCACCTCAAGGAAGGTTTCTCCTACTCACTCCCTTTCTCCAGAGACTCGAGTTTGACTGGAGTCGCACACACAGTGACTTGAGACTTGACTTGGACTTCCAAAAAATGTCTTGTGAGCACCTCTGCCCTTCTATCTCTCCCGCTTCTTTTTCCTGTCTCTCTTGCACATTTTTTTTTGTATGTATGAATGTTACACAACACTGTTTTCCATCATTCTCCAGGGTAATTGCTATGCGGCCTGGGTTTTACAGCCAAACGTACCATTTCCCATGTGCACCTGCTGGTTCTGTGTCTTAGGACGTCAAGCGCCCCTCATTTGTAATTCTTCTCGTAGCCATTACAGCTCAAGGACACAGGCATGCATTGAGACATGTGCCTACACACACACATGCATTTAAAATGCTCACATAAATAGGACAAGTTCTCCTGTATGCATGTACATAAACACAGACAGCGCATTTACACACACACACACACACACACACACACACACACACACACACACAGCCTCCGCATTGGCTAGTCATCTCTGTCTAATTAGGAGGCAATAATCCGCTAGAGAAGAGTCATCAAATTCAGCCAAAAACAGTCTTCATACACCAACCACAATACTCAAATACACACACACACACACACACACAGACAGGCACACACACACACGAGTAATCCCAATGCTCCACAGAGTCACACTTACATAAGCGCCATTAGGAAGAATAACGCCCGAGCTAGAGAAGAGAAAGAATGTGTCTTTGTTGTGCTTTTGTTTCTGTCGATTTGTTTCAAGACAGTTATAAAACATGCATTGCACTGACAGTGACTTGAGGTGACTTCCCTAGCAAGAGATAGCAAGCCACTTTACGTGCTAAAAATAACCTAGTGTTCCCTATGCATAATGAATGGCCAGAGATGCTAGCTCTTTCCAGGAGCGATCTGCTACGCTCCGTTTGGCCGTCACAGCTCTACCGGCGTTCCGGGGGAGCCTTCCCAGACAGGTGCTCTGAGCCAGACAGTATTCCCACATAAACATTCGCGGACCCAATTCCCAGCCAATCTCTGGCAATGCCGTTGACTTCTCGTTCATCCGCCATGCTTCACTAGAAACACAAGTCATGTCTGTCCACCTGTTAGCTCAGGTGATGGTGGAAATATCGGGGTGGTCAAGCATCATTGGTTACACGCACACACACGCACAGCTAAACATACAAACATAGACACATGCAAACACACACAGACACACTCAGCATGCAACTTCCTGAGGATTAGTTTACGGTGGTCAGCTTCTGCCCTGCTTGGTAAGGCTCATTTCCTGCCCAGCATTCACTCACTACAGGACCACACACACACACACACACACACACACACACACACACACACACTCTTACCACAGACTTCTCACAGACCCTGCTCCGTTACTCTGATCCAATATGCCGTGCAGGCCATGTTTTGGCAGTGCCAGATTGCCACTTTAACGTAATTTAGGCAGAATTTAATGGACGCCCCTTCGCCAAATGTATCTCTGCCTCCATTAGATCAACGGCTCTGGCTTGGAGATGTTTCAGCTTGCAAATGATGTTGCATACCCTCTCTCTCTCACTCTCTCTCTCTGCCTCATTACCCTAGTATTGGTTTATCCACATTCCTTATTTTTTCTTCTTCTGTTCTTTGACTCCTGGTCTCTCTCTTTCTCCATTTGTGTCTCTTCTGTGGTCTATTTTTATTGACACACTTTGTTTTTCATGTGCAATGTCTCATTAAATAACATCAAAAGTTTGTCTTTCTCGGCTCTTTCTCATCACCTTCTTTGAAGCTCTCTCTCTCTCTCCCTCTCTCTCTCTCTCTCTCTCCCTCTCTCTCTCTGTGTGTCTCTTTCATGCATTGTCTATGTGTTAATGCACAACAGAGGCCAGGAGAAGCCTGGAACAGAAAGTGTGGGTGTATGTGAACATTAAAGAGGGGAAGAGAAATGCGAGCAAGAGCGTGCATGCCTGCAAGCCTCACTCTCCCTCTTTGCCCGTGTCTGCCATTAGGATGTCAGTGGCGGAGTGAATTTATTTGCTGTGCGGTTACTGGGCCAATGATTGATGTTGCCCCAGCAAACAGTAAACCAATTAGAAGGCTGATGTAACGTCATTTTAAAAGCCTCCTAATCACGTTGCTCTTGAACCTGGGACCCGGGCCTTCCCTAATGAAGATTTATACTGGATCAAAGGAGAGCCTAACGCCATTAACAATAGATTGTATTCCACCAAAAATCACATTAGGACTTCTCTGCCAGCCACCCCCCCCCGCGCCTCCTCCAGCACCCCTTTCCCGTCCCCTCCCCTCCCCGTCGCCCACTGCTAAATATATCTGCTGATTATGAGTCCAGATACACAGCGAATAGGAGAGAGAGAGAGAGAGAGCGAGAGAGAGAGAGCTTCCAGGAAGCAGAGCGAAATAAAAGGGGGAAATACGAGAGAGAGAGAGAAAAGAAAGTTATTAAAGCGGCAAAAAGAGAGGAAGAAAGAACAAATGAGGAAACGAGAGGGAGTTGGTCCACAGATGCTAATTGCTAAGAATGAATATCTATATGAGGAAGTGTGTGTGTGTGTGTGAGTGTGTGTGTGTGTGTGTGTGTGTGTATGTGTGTGGTTTGCCCTTGCCTGCGCATATGAGGGAAAAATAGTTGTGAAGCACACAGGGCGTTTAACAGCCAACTAGTGTCAGAGTAATGAAAGAGAGCTTAGAGCCAGGGAACAAACAGCTTTCTGTGTTACACAGATCATCCTGTTGGCCCTAAGAATTTCATTTGTCTTCCTGGTGGTTTCTTAATAAGGCAAGGAAAATATAGAAATGGGTAATTCTATATTTTGGTGGTGTTGAGCAAATGCGCGCTCAATACCATGTATGTGTATGTGTTGCTCCCACTTGCATCAGTTTCTTTTGTAGCGTGTTGGCAAGACTGCAAGGTTACTTCGAAAGTAATCTATAACAGATAACTGATTACAGGTTATTGATTAAGTCCATAATATTGTAATCATCCAGTAAAGTAAATTAGTTTGTAAATACTATTTATAAAAAATTTCAAAAAAAATTCACAAGGCCCAGCCTACTGCATCTGTCAACTGTCTAATCAGAGTTAGGATATGTTTGAGCTAAGTTAAGTTTAGCTTTATTTTTTAATCAATATGAATTTTACATATTGTATTATATTGTATCATGGTACATAATATTTAATAACTACAAAGATAAGGATGTAAAATTATAAAAAAAATATAACTGTTAAATCTGTACTCTCTTATGGTGAGTTTGCTTAAAACCTTTTAAATACAGTTTACCGTGGAACACACCATTGAACCGTTGTCTGATGAGGGCAAAACATACAAAAAACAAAATGTGTAAGCTTGCAGCACATTGGTGACTAATTGTCAAATTAATTGAATCCACACAGGTGTTATGGGTTAATGTGGCTGGTTAGAGCTCTTCTCTGGACTGTGTGGGCATGAACAGACCCTGCTTGATTGACATCTCACTATCTCCACCTATACCTTGTGTTTTCACCTATGTTTTCTTACACCTATTACGGAAAGACAACTGACACCTTATTTAGGATGATTTATGAAAAACCAAAAATAAAAAAACAAACCAAATGAACTGCACACGTAACCACGCGTGAGATTCATGTGGAATTTCTGTAAGGCTAGACATGATGAGCACGGTGTCTATCTGTTGCATCAGACCAGCCCATAACCAATGAAGGGAATGCATACAGAAATGAGTGACAGGGTAAATGGGTGGAGGGATGGAGAGCTCTTACCCGTGGTGGAGGGTTGGGCCCGCAGCAGGTACGACTCATCTGGGCGGGGGTCCAGGTGGGAGTGGGTGGAGTTTTTCTCCAGCAGGGGCACCTGGCACTCCCTGATCGGTGGGGACGGGCCGGGGGAGGGGTGGTGGGGGGCTGAGGAGGAGGACGGGAGGGACGGAGGGAGCAGGGAGGAGGTGGAGGTCGGAGGGAGGGGGCGACCTGGAGGATGGAGGCAGAGAGGGAGTGGGTTAGACAAACAGATGGACTGACAGTGATTGACAGCGAGCACCGCTTATTGAAACACGCCAGGAGCTCACCTCTCGGGTTCCCATGGAGAACACACGCAGTCCCACAACAAACACACTGTAAATCCCTGCTGTAAGCACACACACAAGCGTATGATTTTTACCTACATCGAAATGAATACCGTCCTCCATTTTAAATGTGTTACACCACACACACACATACACACACACACACACACACACACACACACACACTTGAGACCACAGCTTCATGGGGACCTACCCTACATCTAACACACAGATGTCCTTAACATGTGTGAGATGCAAGTTATCAGGCAGGGCTTTAAATAGTAGGAGTCATGGGACGCGTGGACACAATCAGGCTGTCCCCGTACACTAGAGAGAGGGGCGAGGGATGGGGAGATTTGATTTTACTCTCCAAAGGCCCAGGAATCAAGGACAAAGAAAAATCTAATAAATTCTATTTAGAGACGGCTCATAATAATAGAATAATTATGTCTGCCGTATTTGCAGCTCAATTCATCAACAATTTAGTAGGAATGAGGCCATTTGAGTCCAGCCAATCCACTGAAGTACTCAAGTTATTACAACTACTAATTAGGGAGTTGACTGCAGACACTTCCACTGATAATCACTTATTTTCTTCGAGTCCACACCCAAAATGATCGCCCCTGGCTTCTTCAAACAACTTTGTCAATAAAGCAATTCGAGGACACGTTGTCCTTCACCTCACAGAGCTGAGACGTGGATGAATAACAACACAAAATGTAGGCTAACAGTTTCTCTCGCTGATCAAACTTCCCCCATCGCTCCTTTCTTTCACCGCTTCAGTCACCAAGTCGGGGGAAATGAGGGAAAAAGACGCCGCACACCCATTTTCACAGGTGCTTTCAGAGAAGTAAATATCGCTTCTTCACTTGCTACTTTCAATTCTTTGCGACTTTTATACAATACAGAAACAACACGCACAGGAAGAGAGAGGGAAAAAAGTGGCAAGACCTTGAGAGAAAAAGAAAAACACTTTTGAACATTTGGTCTATCCATCCTTTTCACTTCTTATCCTCCCCTTGCAGATGGCTGCAACCAGGGGCCTTGATGGCTGCATTCACCTTGAGTACTGATAGAGATCACTGCCTATAAGAGCCATGATAGATGGTTGACTTTTCCAGCCAGTGGTGCAGCAAGGGTAGCATTCATCTACTGGGTGGAAACAACAGCTGGACTGAAGTCAATGACAAACCTGTCCATACTGACTCAAGATTGAGCTCGTGTATGTGGCGGAGAAAGGCTTTAGGATGGAGTCTGGGGTTCCACAGGTATTGTACAGTGATCCATTTAAATATATAGGGGCCAATGTCGAGCCTCTGTCTTGCTGCACAAGCCGTTCTCCCCTGGCGTCATGGAAACCAGAGCTAGCATCGATCCACAGCGCTTGCTAACTACACCCCAGAGAGATGGCAGCCTGGGCTTCTGTTTTAGTATGTGTGTGTGTGCGTTTGTGTGTGTGCGAGTGTCCAGCCGATCTGATCAGAGCAAACAGTGAGAAATAGATAAACAACGTCCAAGCAAACAGTGCGATCGTCAGGAGAGGAGCCAAGAAGGAAGGGAAGATGAGAGAGCGAGAGAGAGAGAGGCAAGGCAGAGAACCAGAGAGTGAAGCAGAAACGGATGAAGAAGGCGATGGGTGTCAAAGGTTAACCACGGGAATGTAAAATGGAGAGAGAGGGATAAAGAAACAGAGGGCGGAGAAAGGAGGGCAGAGTGGAAGATGCTTTGAGATGACGGAATGTATTGCCGATAAAAATAATAACAAAAAAGCAACGCAATTATAAGGGGGAAGATGGAAGACAGGCAGAAAAGAATCAAGAGCTAAAGAGGAAACATCGAAAGAAAAAAAACACCCACAATTATCTAGATATATCGATCGCTCTCTTCAATTGATGCCGATAAACAGCTTGGCTATTTGAATATGTCACAAGACCTTTAATGACGCTATTGCCGACAGCGGGAAAATAATAGTGCACATATTTGTGTGTGTGTGTGTGTGTGTCTGTGTGTTGTTTGTTTGCACAAAGTTAATTTCATGCTAGCGTTTAAGGTGTAAGGTATGTAATATGATAAATTATCATTGAGACCATATTATTAATATTTTAAATCTCTTTAATTACAAAAAAGGAAATATTGCACTAGTTAGCCAAAAGCAATTAAGGGAACTTTAATCTCCTTAGCAATTATGCTGTGGGGCATCCTTAACTCAGTCATTTCTTCTTGCTACATTTCTACAAAAGGTCAGTGGAAATTGCTTTGTGTTATTAGAACAACGACTTTGCACAGAGCCGACATGCTTGATAATTTGTTCGCTGCCATTCTTCCAAGCTTTTCTGCCCACCTGTGGGATGCATCTGCCTTATGTTTGTCTTACCCTAGCAGCTTAGCGTTCTCGCACATGTAGGTTTTTGTTCTTTTGTCTGCAGTGCTGAAACAAGAGCTATTTATTCCACTTCCTACCGCCAAGGTCAACAGCATAATTATCAGACTGTTGTTGTGCGCGTGTCTGAGCCCAGAGCACGTGTGCACTCTTCGACTGATGCTGTGAGCTGTCTGTATCATCACATCGCGCTGTGCGCTGTATCGTTTCTAACAGGAAGTTTGCATAATCTACAGTATGTGTCTCACGCAAAGCCGCCCTATGGTGTGAAATGGCATTAATATTCCAGTATAAATCTGGCTGTTGACTGTTCAATGACCCCTCCTCCCTTTCTCCCCGCTCTCTGTCCTGTTCTCCTTTCCCTGTCCTTGCCTCTCTTCCTGTCCCTGCCGCGCTCTGTCCACCCATATGGCAGAGGTGAGGAGCGGTGGATGAGCGGAGCGCGGGATGGAGCGACAGCTGGAGCCTAGTCAGACAGGGAGAGACAAATTACCCCTCTAACGAGAGCCATTCATCATCTCTTCATCCCTCCCTCTTTTTTTTTTTTTAATGGGGAAATACGACACACCTGGAGCATAGCGCGTCGATCTACAGACTGCTATGATGACAAACCGCTCACGCAAGGCGACTGTATCCTACGCACTGAGCCGCTAAGATAGGTTGATACTTGCCGCACTGTGCTAGTTACAGTATCGTTACGCAATTCTATGAGGATTTTAAAACCTCCCGTTTTGCACTGGTTACTTCCATATGCAGTGTACATTCATAATGTCTGAGCAGAGTTAATGTTTTGCCTCCAAGCACCGTGAAATCCCTCAGTGGCGAAGAACTCCATTTAGCAAAAGTTGTGTTTGAATATGAATCCAAGGCATATCATTGGAGAAGCACGCACGCAAACACACACACACACACAAACATATACACAGGAAGGAAGAAAGGAAGACACAACAGGGAAACAGAAAGAAAATGAGAGAGAGCGGGAGAGAGCGGGAGAGAGAAAATGAATGAAAGAGGCATACAACAGAAAGGGATGAGGCAGAGAGAGAGGGGGAGCCATATACCCATGCTGGCGCATGCAGAGACTCATTACCATGGCTGCTGTCAACACAGATGTTGGACTGAGGGGGAGCTGTCAGTCAGTGCGTGCGCGCATGTGTGTGCGTTTGCATATATATGTGTGTGTGTGGATTTGTGGATTTGCGTATGTGTGATAATGTCTGACAGTGATCTGAGGGCTATTTAACGATGACAGCTGCTGACACAATAGACTCTTTCTCAATTTATCTATAAAGTGCAGTCTGTCTCCATCTCCTCTCCTCTTTCCACCGCTTCCTGCCCCCTGTTCCACCCACTCCTTTCTACCTCACTGGCTATATTTGATATTTTTTCATTTAGCATAACAACAACAACAGCAACATTTTGTTTGTCAAGTTGAGTCTACATATATGCATGTGACAAATGGATCAAGTCATTTGTAACACATCAGTGAAGGTCTGAGTTCACAAGCATACGCATTCGCTCCCTTTTCTCGGCGTAATCAGCTCCACGGCAGACAATGTGTGATAAGACGAGTTAAAAAAACTAAAAAGGAGAGATGAGAGGGGGGAGATCCAACAAACACATTTTAATTTGCAGAGTCGGGCTTTTAGCAGCGCAAAGACACAATTTGATCGCTTATTTCCTGTGCCATTTCTCCTGTTAAATGTGAAACCCTGCATCTGTGGCTTAATTTCTGGTCTGGAATAAGGCAGCCTCTAGGGCGATGGCTCTAACACAGTGGTTCTCAACCCTTTTTGACCCATTGCCTCCCATAAGAAGTCATTCAAAGCTCTTTAAACAGCATATAGTATAAAACATATATATAACATTGAAAAGGACACACCGCTGTAACATATTCATACATCGTTGCCGAGATATCACCAGCGCTTTACAAGCTGTTGCTGAGTGCAAACTTGATATTAGTTTGGCTCAGAAAAAAGATGCCAACTATGACCTTAATCCAAGCCTGCAGCACATCTTGTCCAGCTATATAACAGCGCTGGCACAAGGTCGATGTGGATGGCGCCATAACCAAGTCCTCAGAAAGCCAGCAGAAGTCCTTCAGGCAAGCAGACTGGAGGCCAACCAAGACAACCCTCCAACACAACAGCAGCTCATTCACTTCGTCAGGAAAAGAGGAGCAGCAAAGGCCACCACTCGGAGAGGGAAAGCAGCCCTGACCTTGAACGAGAGCTTCAAGTTTCCAACTGAGATCATCACAACCTCTCCTCGGCCAGACGTTGTCCTACAACAGCACTCAAAGCAGCGATCATGGCGGAATACAACAGTCCCGCGGGAGCCAGGGATGGAGGCAGCCTTCGAACTGAAGAAAGATAAGCAGAGGTGACAAAGAAGTGAAGAGTGAAGAGTGCAAAGAAGCTGGGTGGAGAGCAGCCAACTTCAACAGGAAAGGTGGCTGCTCTCCAGATCCACACAGCGCTTCCTGAAGACCATGGGCATCCAGGGGCCAAAGTTGAGGAAGGCCGTGAAGGAGTTGGCTGAGGAGGCAGAGAAGGGGAGCTTCTGGCTTTGGTTGAGGAGGAAAGATAAGGCGTGGGGTCGGCAAGGGTCTTAGGCAGACTAGGGTCATTTGCAGGGGGCGGCAGAGAGACGTCCCTGCCGTTGCCCCGCCATCCCAAGATGTTCGGGGAATAATGGAGCGAAACATCGATGAAGGGGGGGCTCCCGGCTGATGACCCTGCAGCTGGCCCCCTGGCGCCGTCGCTGTAGCGACTGACACTTTTGCGATGCAGGGTTTTCTGTGCTGCTACATACAGTATTGCCTTATGGGTTGTGAGATGATTGTATGGTTCTCTGGTAAAGAACGTTGCTCATGAGATCTTAGTCAAATCATTTTGAACTAAATTAAATGTTGCAATTCTGGCAAGGATGTTCTGAATCCTAAACTGTTCAAAGCTTTAATATGTAATATTTGCCGAGATCAGAACAGTACAATGGTACGAAGGCTAGTATGACAACTAATTATTTCAGGGGCCAAAATATTGTTAGTGGGTTGTTTTGAAGTAGCTTTTTGAGTATATAACAATTTGATTACAATTCCTACCATAGACTAGCTGATTTGAAAGTGAGGAGAATGTTGCATAGCCCACTGCATTAAAGAATGTGCAAAGGAGAGTGAGATGAATAGATAAGGAGCAGATCAGGAGATCAGACACAGACAAAGAGACCTCGCTACTGAGCGGTGTCCCTGAAAGACTTCAGGGCCTTTCAAAAGTTTTCGCTCTTAGCAGAGCCCACTGACCTTCAGAACACCTCCAGCACTTTAAAAGAATACAGACCAATTACATACAATCAACCATACTCTGACGGCAGAGAAACAGTGAACAGTAAACTGAGGCTGTGCCTCTGATCGGAATAGAAAAATGTGTGTTTGAAGTATTGTGTGAGTGGATTCTACTTGAGGACAACGCGCTCCGTAACAAAAAAAAGACGGATCTCTCCACCGTTTGTTAACGTACAGTATCAGCTCGTAGAGAATATACAGGCGTCGATAATTTTTTAACGTATACAGTCTCAATCACAGAGATGGGGCACACCTGTTCGATCGAAGAAATAGTGAAGAGACTGGCATGACATTAAAAACAACATTGAGCATGGGTGCTACCAAGGCCACAGTAAAAGCCTGCCAGCCTGCTGTGTGAGTTGTAACGGAACATCAGGGCAGTCATTTCAACATATGGTTCTGTGGGGGTCGTCCTCGATGCCTCTTCACCCTCAAGTGGCTGTTTTCATTTGGAGAGACACCAGCTGACAGGGCAGCAATACGCTGAACCTTCAAGCCCCGTCCGTCTCACACACACAAAGACGGTCCCGCCACCTATCTGCATCTGCTAATTGAAACGTGACTCGCTGTCATCTGCAGATGTGTCTGTTTGTGTGTGTGTGTGTGTGTCCAGCCCTATAAACAGCATTAGGATTCTGCTGTATAGCCGTGCTGTCCATTGTCAGAGATGGCCACCGTATGACTTGCGGCAGCCATTGAGGCTGCATTACCATATAAATTACATCCATGTTGTTGTCGAGCATTGATGGTGTTGTATGGATTGTACACATTGGCCCCTCACTGAAAGGAATCAGAAATAGCCTCCTTCTCACGCCACTCATTGAGAATTGAGAATCACTAAAACCCCTTTAGAACTATTGTATATGTAAGCCAAGCGCTGCTGCGTGTATGAAGCTTCCGGTTTCGGACAAGGCTTATTAATGATCGTATAGCCTACAGCAGCAAACCACACACAGTCTCAAACCTCAAGGCACATTTCTAAAAATAACGTTAAATAATAAAAAAAGAAAGAAACATAAATGCAACGATAAATCAGTGAATACACTGACAAAAAATCTGAAAATGATTTGTTAAAACAATCTTAATGAGAATTTAGAAGAATTATATTGTGTAGGGTGGTGTATTTTTATGATCGGCAAAATGTTGTCATTTGTTTTTCTTCCTTTCTGGTGAGGATAATTCCATATGTTTAATCTCATGATGAGCAGTAAGGGAGTTAGAGCTTTGTTTTTGTAGGGGCAAGGTCTCAGCACTACGATGACGAAACAAAAGAAAACTGTTCACAGCATGTGTTGAAATTGCATGTGCAGGGCTGCGGTGTGTATGTGTGTGTGTGTGTGTGTGTGTGTGTGTGTGTGTGTGTGTGTGCGTGTGTGTGTGTGTGTGTGTGTGTGCGTGTTTAATCTTGACAAGGGGAAGACTTTTTAGACTATATGTGAATGTCTACAAAAGCTTTTTCTCGTGATACTGAACTGATCACTGAAAATACCATAGAGATATGCATGGAAAACACACATGCTACAAAAATCTTTCCCCATGTGTGTGCAAACACAAACACACACACACACACACACACACACACATCAGACACACAGGTGCCTTCACAAATGCCTATTCAACACAGCAGGACTCCAATGCACCAACTTCCTATTGCTGGTTGCTATGACAATCAAGTCCCGTAAAAAAGGCACAAAAGAGCAGGAAAAAAAAACCCCTGCTGAAACGAAATAAAGAAAGACTTGAGCGCGTTGAAAGAGAGTGAAGAACTGCGCAAGGAAGTGCCCTGGGAGGAGAGAAAACGCTAAGCGATCCAGATTTGTTTGGTGCCAGATCTGCCCGTTTGCAACCTTGTGCAGTGAGAGATAGCGCGTTCCTCTCTAATCTCATGAATAAACTCCATTTCAATTAAGTCTTTACTGCGCTGTGGTGTTGGAGTGTGTGTGTGTGTGTGTGTGTGTGTGTGTGTATGCACGAGGAAGACTGTGGAACCCAATGACACACACACACACACACACAGACACTCCCATCCGCGACACTGGTACCAGCCTATAAGAATGACGTATTCAGAAGCAGCGGATAATGACTAAGCCTGTTGCTGTGTGGATCCCTTCCCGCTCCTGTGATGCCAAGACGCGTTCTGCAGCCTCGCTCTGTGTGCGGCAGTGACGCCACAAGAGAGGACAGAAAGGCTGGTAGAACAGTCAGGCGCATTGTGTTCGCTCTAGCTAGCCCACCGTCCTCTGAAGGTGAACATTCTGGAACAGGAACTCTCTCTCTCTCTCTCTCTCTCTCTCTCTCTCTCTCTCTCTCTCTCCCCCCCCCCCTGCTGGTAAAAGCTTGCGTGTGTTTGCGCGCGTGGGCAGAGGGCTGGAATGGAGTGATGGGAGATTACCGTGCATGTCTGAGTCCTCTGAAGTACAACTACTTTGGTCACGGATGGCTGAGTGCTTGCATGTGTTGCTTGCGTGTGTGCTACCGTGTGTGCTTGTGTGTGTGAGTCAGGGCCTCGGTGAGTCACAAGCCTCCAAGGCCTATCTCAAAAGATCTGACTGAGACCGATCGTGTTTGTGTGGATGATGAGAAAGAACACGCACAGGTGCACGCACAGGTCTGTGTGTGCCCACGTGCATGCGTCTACACACACACACACACACACACCCATACAAACAAAAGCATGTGTAAACAACCCCCCACCACCAAAACACAGACATACATGAATCGTCACACAGCCCCACAATTAGCACAACTTGCATCACCTGACCCAGGGGAATAGTGAACTCCCCGCGCTGATGGACCTGACATTCATTCCGTGCACGGGAGTGTGAGCGTGTGCTCGAGAGCACGTTTAACATAAACACTCTCCCGCAAACGTGATGCAACTCTCCAAGGCACGAACGACAAATCCACTCAACGCTCCACAACTCAATAACAGTTGCCGCTGAAAACACGCTGTTAGACCCAGCCTATCACTGAGAAGCACAGACCTTGGAGACAAATACAAAAATTTTAATAAAAAAAAGAACCGCTAATCTTTGTAAGATGAAGCCAAGTCAGTCATTTTAGGCTGAGAGCGTTGAATGAGATTTTTAATTACTGCATGACCCGGGGTATATTAGCGCATATTAATGAGGATCATTAACCCAGAGGTAACTAAGACCCCTCCTATTTAAATACAACTGATCGCACCTCTGCTGCCAGACGAGGAAACCTCTGTGAGTGTTTATGTGTGGGTGTATATGTTTTATTTTGTTGTTGTATTTTATGTGTATGCACAGATATGTCCATAAATTAAAGATGAAGGCTGCACCGATGGCCTAAACTATCATTTATTATAAACTGTGTGTCCTTGGAGTGAAGGAAGAGTGAATAATCGGAGGTCAGTGTTTTCGCAAGCAGGAGGGTCACCTTGGCGTCAAAATCAAAGATGGGTGGGTAGAGGGATGGGGGGGGGAAGCCACTTCGTATGCATCAAGGTAATTCCTGTGGACATTAAAAAGGATAAACAAAAACGTTTGTCTCTCCCTGAGTCTACTAAGGGGCCGGGAAGGCAAAGCACAGGGCCCATCTTTAAATGCCAAGGGAAAGACTTACATCATCCGCCCGTCTATCCATCTCTCCATCTCTCCATCAACTCCCATACACACACCTCTCTCCAGACCACGTGGCTCAGCTCCTGTCCCGTTGTGCCATTAGGCTCTAGTCGCAGAGGTACAGAGGCAGAGGCTTTTAGAGAGGCTGCAGAGGCTGGAACAGCCGTGTTCGGTTTATAGAATGAAAAGTGCGCACACACACACACACACACACACACACACACACACACACACACACACACTTACACAGAGTCACGTGCGCGCACACAGGACCTTTTATTGCCTACTCTCTCTGCGGCTGCATCTCTCCCTCTTGTCTCAGTGATTTATCCTTTCTTCTTGACAGACCCTGCGCCAGAGGAAGCTGTTGATGCCCGCCGCGGCACCGCGTAGCAACCCCATCGGTCCGCCCACCCGCGCCTGGAGCGCGCTGCCATATCTCAATCATAGCAATACACACACTAGAATGCCCGCCGCTATCGTGACGAGGAAACGGGCAGTGCATGGAGAGTGTATCCGGCTGTACGGGGGCCTATGGGAATGATGGGAACATTTAGCAGAGAGGATTGGGCTCCACTCTTGCCTCGTACCTCCACAAAGAAACAGAACCGCGGTCTTGAGGGGCTGGCTCTTATGTGCACAGTAGAGCCAAACACAAGAGCATTGTACCATTTCCTATCTGGAGCTACCACTACATGATAATAATAATAGAAGAGCTCTCTTGTACACATTTATATTCTACAATAATAATGTGATGGTACGTGTTCAATGGATGAATGCTCCATGTTTATGCAGTGTGTGAATATAGGCTGTGGCAAATGGGACAATTGTGGTACACATTACGTTGTGTGTGTGTGTGTGTGTGTGTGTGTGTGTGTGTGTGTGCACACATCTTTTTACAGTACAGTGTGAGTTAATTGCCATTCCCAGTGGTCCACAAGCGAGCCCAGGGTTCCACCGGGACGTCTCCACCTTCATTAGAATCTACTGATCACCAGGCTTGCCGCACCAAGAGAGGCCTCGCTCTCCTCTTTCATCACTCTGTCTTCACTCCTCTCCTCCGTACGGATGTCCCCCCCCCGCCCCGTCACCCCGTCGCACCGCCGCACGGGGGCCAACCATCTCGGGCCGTAGGTGTCACTTCGCTTTCATCCGGAAACTTAAAGTCGTTCAGTGTTTTCGTTTTATCCGAAGGTAGTTCAGGCGCTTCTTTGGGAAGGGGTGGGGTGGGGGTGGGGGGGTGGGGGGGGGGTTTGAAGAGTTAGGACAGTTGCTGTTGTTCGCCTCAGACTGCTGCGGTACGCGCACCCCGCCTCCGCCGTGTCTAACGGCTGGTGATTTTATTGCCTCTCCTCCAATCCGTCAACATTTGTGTCATTACTCCCACCACCCCCGCCCCCCCGCCCCGCCACACGTTCCTCTTCGCCCACATCTCCTCTCTCTGTCGCCGTTTTTTCATTCTGTTCTGTCACCCCGCCCCCCCCTTCATTACCTCTCTGCTAATGCCCCCATTTCCTCAGTGGAGAGTGGTTCTTGCCCTTTGGGGGTGGGCTAGCTTCACCAGCACTACTCAGACCCTTACAGGCCCCCTGGGGGGGGGGGGGGGGGGGGGGGGGGGGGGGGGGGGGGGGGGGGGGGGGGGGGGGGGGGGGGGGG
>JAOEHI010000002.1:4733250-4743923 GCA_025447815.1 Percopsis transmontana | reverse complement strand
CCCCCCCCCGCCCACCTGGGAGTGTGGTTCTTCCCCGTGGGGGGGGGGCTCCCCCCCCCACCACCACCCCCCCCCCACCCGCCAAAAACCCCCCCCCCCCCCCCCCCGGTGGATGAGAGACGCCAGCTGGAGGAAGCAGAGAGGAATGGGCCCAATTACAGAACTGGGAACTGAAAGTTGGCTAATTAACACTAATTTGCTAACAAACTGCTTTTTCACTGAAAATCATCTCTCTCTGTCACAAGGCAAGCGCATACGCCTCAACCTGGACGTAAGTCACCCCCACACAGAGGCACGCCCACACACACACACACACACACACACACCTAGACACCGCCACACAGAGGCACGCCCACACACACACACACACCTGGACACCCCCACACAGTGGCACGCCCACACACACACACACTTACAAGTTTTGATACTTCGACACCCAGCACACAAATTCATGCACATACCCACAGCCTTATCTCCACTCCACATGTCCACACACACACACACACACACAGATACAAGCACACCTCCACACAAAGCGCATATAATGCCTTCGGCATGCACACAGTATGCCCAGCACACACACACACACACACACACACACAGCTAAACACACACACACACACTCATGCACGTGCCAACTTTCCCTGACGTGCACAGACACACTTTCTCAGCTGTATTTACCGCCAGGGCAATATGCTGATTAGGTTAGAGTGGCTGATTATTGCACAGTGACAGTAAAGGAAACAAATGTCTTTTATAGAAAGGCATCTATCTCAGCAAGAGGGCTGCTAGCGATAGTCTATAGCACCGAATAACTCCCGCTACATACACAGGAAGGGGAAGTGATACAAAGGAACGCGCGATTGCATAAAGGAGGTGGGGAAAGGGAAAATGTACGGAGGCGCGCCAGATGGGAGAAGAGCAGATGAATAAAGGACAAAAACGGAGAGAGAGAGAAAGTGTGGGTGATGGAAGGAGGTACGAGGCCGAGCGCCGAAGAGAGGGATGGCGGGAGACGGAGGAGCGATTTCCGAACGCGCCGCTAAACAGTTTTTCCCACAACAGCCTATCAGCGGTCAGAGGCCAGAACAATAGGTTTATCAAGAGCAAAGATGCTATCTGGGCACCAGAGCCGTCACAGACACGCACGCACGCACGCACGCACGCACATGAAAGACGAAAATAATGCAAGTTGCTTGTTTCATTACTGGTGGCTGGCTAACTGTGTGGGGAATTCGAGTGTAAGCAGCAGTTGGAAAAATAAGGTTGTCAATGGGAAATTAATCAACACAAGAACAGCCCCCCCTCACACACACACACACACCCTCACCACATAGGGCATTTCAGCAGAAAGGGTGTGAGTAAGCAATTCTTGAAGCCATTGTTAGTGAGGTAGGAGATCCTCTCATCCTTTTCAATGATTTGTTAAATCCCTACGGATTACTGTACACCAGGCGCAGGGTCCTGTGTGCGTGTGTGTGTGTGTGTGTGTGCGTGTGCTAGTTACAAATGGCCACCATCATCATCAGCTTTTGAAGAGCTTGCCTGAACATGCCGTATCATTGCTTTCACACACACACACACACACACACACTGGCTTGTCCACTGTTACCTGTCGTCAGGGCAGATGGTTTCACGTTGGAAGAGGGTCCCATCTCAGCTCACACAGCACCGCTCTCTGCAAGCCCCTGCCTTCTGCTAGCTCTCCCTCTCTCTCCCTCTCACACACACCTCTCCCTTCCCATAAATCTTGTCTCACCAGCTCCATCTCTCTCCCATCTTGGTCTCCTGGCTTCTCCTGCAATGTATTCATTCTCTCTCCTCGTTCCCTCTCTCCTCTCCTTTCCTCATTTCCTCTCTCCTCTCTTCGTTTCCCCTCTCCTCTCCTCGTTCCCTCTCTCCTCTGCTCTCCTCTCCTCGTTTCCTCTCTCCTCTCCTCTCCTCGTTCCCTCTCTCCTCTCCTCACCTCTCCTCGGTTTCTCTCTCTTCTCCTCGTTCCCTCTCTCCTCTGCTCTCCTCTCCTCGTTTCCTCTCTCCTCTCCTCTCCTCTCCTCTCCTCTCCTCTCCTCTCCTCTCCTCTCCTCTCCTCTCCTCTGCTCTCTTCTCCTTGCTCCATGGCTGTCCTCCACACACAGCTCATTAGCGATGCTAATACCCCAAGTAATAAAGCACACCAGTCTCAGTGTGTGTGTGTGTGTGTGTGTGTGTGTGTGTGTGTGTGTGTGTGCGCGTGTGGACAGTGTCTGGGAGAGGGAAATGAGTTCCATCCTCTGATCCTATTTTCCCCGTCTGGGCCCTGTGCTACTTTTCTGGTGGGAGAAAAGTCCGATGGAAATGCAATAATTATCAGGGCCCGGGATAGTCGCACACGCACACACACTCGCACACACACACAAACAAACGGATTGTATGAGCGCACACAAACACACAGGGCGTGCACACACGTGCACGTCCCACTACTACCGCAAGGGAGCCATGCAGAAAATTGTTTTGGACGCAGCGATGAAGACAGGAGGGGTCCAACGGTGGTGGTGGTGGTGGTTTGAGGGGGGAGGGGGGGGGGGATTTTTTAATTTACATTTTTAATGTAAAATATCATTCAAAGAGGAAAAGTTAGGCATCTCATTAAACTGCTTCTTTATTACACACAAGGAGCATCACTCACAGGCCTGTGTGTCCTGCGATTTATGTGCACAACACGCAATACATACACACACCCTCACACACACACACACACACTCTCACAGTATAAACACTCACATTGAAGAACCTGCAAAGCCCTCGAGCCATAATCAACCCATTAGAAACGGGGCTCTTCTGCAGACACTATAAATCTATGAAGAAATAATCTACCCTGTCCTCCAGACATCATCAATCTAAGCACAGATAATCTGCGCGCGAGGGTTTCCTTATCCCCGTACGTTCCTTCATAATCACCTGCGCAAACGAGGGCGCACTTTGCAGGCAAACGCTGTAGACAGTGGCTTCCTGTTGTGTCGGTACCGCCAAAGCCGACCTCGTGCCCCCACACAGACACACACATCATGACAATTACCGGGAGTATTTCTAGGCCACTGGCTGCACAAACAGAGTGACTGCACAAGGCTAACAAGAAAGAAATGACGGCAACGATCTCCACGCTGAAATAAGCTCATCGCCACACGCACAGTCGCAGTCGGCGGTTTTGCGGTGACAAGTCATTATCCCGGTCTTGTTAGACGCAGTGAATCGAACACTACAAACCCCCTGCCCCGCCCCACCGTGCCTCCCGTGGTCAAAGCCTGTGATGTCATCCAGAAGGCCAGCGCGGAGGCTCTCGGAGGCCCTTGAGGCTCGCTGTGGCCCGCTGATGTCACCAGAGATCAACGTCAGCCAGGCTGACAGGCTGCTGTGAGAGGAACACGCCCCGAGTGCCACTGAGGGGGATGACACAGCCATGTGTGTGTGAGTGTGTGTGTGTGTGTGTGTGTGTGTATGTCTGTTTGGATTGTGCCTAAGACTATACGTAAAAACACCATCTGTAAGCATTATTGTCAATAGCACCAGCTCGTGGGTGTCCGTGTGCGCCTGTGTGTACATGTGTACAACAGAAGTGCCTGGGTGTGCGGTGCATCCCGATGCGACATCTGCCCTTGTCAAGCGGCGAATTAAAGCTCCTCCAAACAGAGGTACGAGTTGACACCGAGTTCGTGAGTCGTCTGACGGATCGGCGTTCAGATGACGACAGGTCGACGTGACTGACACGTTTGTCGGGGGGCTGCTAGCTGCTATGGCGGTAACTTTTTGCTACAGCATGCTATGCTATAGCTTCTGTTCACAACGGCATGTCATACTGAATACAAATCAATCATGAGAAAGGGTTTCCCAGAGTGGAGTAGTGCTGGAATAGTGTACTTCTGAAGTAATACAAGCACTGTTGGAGAGTGAACACACTGCTGCCCTTCCTTTTGTCTCATCGCCCGACGCCCCCCACCTCTCTGCTTTCACGCTGTTTTTTTGTCCTCTACAATGTCTCTCCTATGGTTCATAAAGGCTGAGAAAGCACTGTGGGACTCTGATCACTACTGAGTCTGCACACACACACACACACACACACACACACACACCAAACTCACACACACACACACACACACACATACACACACACAAAGACTGAGAGAGAGGGAGATGGAGAGAGCAACAGCGATACAGTTTCCTTTGTGCAGATGAAAAATCACCTTTACAAGTACGTCTGTCAAAACGAAATTGCCGGCTGCATTACAACCCTTTGAAGGCATTGAAAACTAATTTTTACAATCACCCCACAGGCAAGATGAGAGAAATGTGTCTGCATACAGTGCCAGTGTGCTTGAGCGTTCATGCGTGCGTGTGTGTGCGTGCGTGTGTGTGCGCGTGCGCGTGCGCAATATTCCCTGCTGTTTCAGTCAATTTGGTTGATCATAATCGCCTTGTTGATTTCGTTGATAAGTGTGTTTGTCGATAACTGTCACGCGCTCACACAGGCCCCACCCCTTTACTTCTTTGTCTTCACTTTCTCTCCTCTGAAACTGTGAACAAAGTCGTTTCTCCCCGTGACCCCATACACACACACACACACATACTTGAAGAAATCCACTTTCAAAGCCAGCCAAACTGAGTCACCAACACGCACGCACACACACATTCTCTTCACAAATCAGACACACAATACAGAAACAGAGTAGAGACAGGGAACATACGATCTCTTTTTCATGACAAAATACGGCTTTCTGATGACAAACACGCGCACACAATCACACAGTGAATGTCTTGGCCTTCCTCTTGTCATTCTCCTCGTGGTTTCAATTAGCTTTGTAGGACAGTTGTCTATCCACAGACTGATGGCTCTCGCTTCCCAGCCGGCACTGCTGCAGTCACACAGACAGATGGACAGACTGAATGACAGTCTGATGGCCCTCCATACTGATTAATCCTGAGGGGTGGGGGGTGGGGGGAGCAGCACTGTGATGGGAGTAATGAGGAGGCGCAGCGAGCTGTAGTTTTCCCACAATTACAATATGGTGACCGTAAGCATATGGCCATTTCCTCTGTCTGTCTCTCTCTCTCTCTCCCTCGCTCTCTCCCCCCACGGTTTCAATTTGATTTGGGCTAGCAAATCAAACCTCAGACTGAACTCGAATGTTACATAAACAATGTCCCCCATCTAATCCTTTCTCGTCACAAGTTTGTCCGTTTTCCTGCATCAACTTCATGTTGTGGTTTTTGTTTTCTTTGGGGCTATTTTCCCTCTTTGGGGGTGGGTGGTGGGGGGCAACCAGCTGTTGGGACAGACAACAACATTCCACCCATAAAGGAGGGCTTTTTATGCTCCATCCCTATTGCTGCATTCAAGGCAACTTGGTTATGTGGGAAAATAACCATCCCCGACATGGCTGAATTAATTTTAACGCACATCCAACTCGGAATGGTGAACTGGAGAAGGGGTTGCAGAGCGGGGATGTCTGATATCCAAGTTGTCTTGAAGGCAGCATTGTGCCCCATCTGGCTCATTCCTGAAACCAGTCCATTTCCTTCACAAGATTCCTTATTGGATGATGAGTAAAAAGCTCAATGGGATAGGGAGAAACTTTCTTTCTCTCTGCCCACCTCTCAGCCTGTCCCCTCCTCTTCTCATGTTCCCTCACTTTCCCTCCATCTCCCCCTCTTTCACTGGCGGAGGATGGTAATCCCATTAGGATCAATATTCCAGTCGAGTGAGCATCCTTTCACTGCAGCAATTACAAACCTTTAGAGACATAAAGGAGAGCATTTCTTCACAGCTTAGACCATCAATCAACTATTTAGCTTCGGAGGCAGAAGATGGAGAGCGCATGCCCCCGTCTGCGAGTGTGTGTGTGTGTGTGTGTGTGTGTGTGTGTGTGTGTGCGTGCGCGCACATGTCTGAATGCTGCAGTATTCCACTGTCTTGCTTGCTAAAACGACTTCAGTCATTTTAGGATTTTCGCCTTATAGATCCTATTATGGGCGTATGAATACATGAGAGACCTTCTTAATGCATACTTCCCATCTGGCAGTACAACAAGGCTCTATAATCTCTGCTGTGAATGCATGTATTAGCATTGTCCGCAGAGGGATTTCACAGACGGCTAAGCTGGGGTCTTTAGCCAGGGGTTAATATTTCATGCCTTCACTTTAATCTCCTCCGCCTCTTCCGCCGCACCGGTTTTTGCACGAAAGCCATGCAGGCTCCCTCTGCAGTATCCTTCGACTGATATGCTAGTGTGATAGACACAGCATACACAATTGCAAATCTTTGATCCAGGTTATTATTTTCTTCCAGCAGCTATGCAGCCCCACTTTATCTGTATTTCACGCAGAAAAGTGGCTCCCCACCATAATAAATGTTCCTGTTAAATATTAGATGCAGTGTGCTCTATCGTTATGTATCCCTCCCGCCCCCCCCTCAGTCTCTAATGAGGTGGCGTGACAGGCAGAAATGTTGAGGGCATATCACGTCTCATCTTGTCAGCTCTGCAGCCACTTGTGCCCCTCAATGTCACAGGGGCTCCACTTTGCCTGGAGGGCCCTGGCATCCATCTATCTCTGTGCTCCATACCACAATACGCCCCCCCCCCCCCAATCTGGAACGTCTAGCCCTGAGACAGGAGCAGCCTTGGTCGGGTCTCATCTGGAGGGAACCTGGCTGACAGGCTACGGAAAACAACTGTGGCGGAGATAACACTAACACACTGAAGAGGAAAATGTACTTCATCAAAAGACTTCATAGCATTCAGGCAGAGAGAAAATTTAATACGTCTGCGAGTTGAAATTAGTTCGAGAATATTATAACAAATGAATGTGTTCTTTACCGGAGTGGAAAGCGGAAGTATTAATGCTCTGGGCGGTGACACAGCAGGGTGCAATAAACAAGACACGTTTTATACCTGAGAGAGTGAATCATCAAAACTTAATGCGCAGGCTTTAGAAAACATCTTAACAGTGTTAGGTGGGGGGAAAAAAAATCCAAATGTCTATTTGTTTATTTTTGATTCCGAGCTGCATCATAGCCCGCGGCTCACACCGTTAAAATGATTGTTGTAATTCTTTGCCGTAAAAGAAATTGAATTAGGCTATCATTAGAATGGCTTGATCACGAGGTTCTGTTTATCGTTAACTGCACATTATTCGATTCTTCATTTACCAGGCAGCGCCTCATTTGCTGATGAGCCATTTAGCAAATGCATTTGTAAAAGTTTCCGTTGGGTGAAAATGTTGGCCCTGGAACGTATTATTGTCTACAGTAATGCACAATGAAGTTCTAAACAATTCTGAAACGTCAGGTTGAATTAATTGTGTCTGCTACGTGACTCAGGCTCTTTGCTTGATGTTGCGGTAGTCTGGAACAAGGCTTTCCGTTGTGTCAATTACAATAAATCATCACACACAGTCGCGCATTCATCTGCATGTGGAAGGAACAACAGAAAATGGGAGAGTGCAATGTGGCAAACAAAGTAAAAGAAGAAAGGGAGGAGGGAAACAGCCTTGTATGGTGAGCTGGCCTTGGGAGCGCAGCAGAAGGGCCTGGATGCTACTCGTGCAGTGGATTAACTGTTACATCCCTACCAGAGATGGGCAGCCACAGGGCCTGAAGCCGAGCTCCAGCTCCAAGAGAAGAACTTCACCAAGTTTGAGGGGAACAGATTGCCTCCTGCAGGGCCTGGACTGTCTTGTCTTCCTTCCGTCTCTCCATCGCTCTTAATCTCCTAACTCTGGCCATTCCTAGAAAGGAACCTAGTTAGAGCTGCACCAGGAGGCCTAGTGGGACCCAGTTTGGCGTCGCACCCTCGTCCTTCCCGCTCACCAGTCCCCTGCCGGTGGAAAGACCAGATGCCGTCGCAGCCAGAGCCCATAGTTTACCTTCCATCATGTCTCCTTTGTCAAGTGTCTATAGTGCACACACTGTATACTCCCACACACAGGCGCGCGTGTGGCGCATGCACGTACATCCCGACAGGTGCGTGCACATACACACACACACAAACACACAGACGCGCGCACGCCAAGGTCCCCATGGTGATCACCCACTCATTCCTCTCAGAACCCATGAGAGAGAGAGAGCGGGCTAACAAGAGAACAGGGATGAAAACAGAGGAAGGAACCGTATTGGAGGGAAGTGGCAGTGCGGGGACATCTTTCTTTTCAGTATCAAACTGTGAATATTTTCATCTTTGCACACAGACCAACTCCCACAGGACGTCGGCATGCCAAGGCGAAGGACTTCTACGTCTGTTTACTCTACGCAGCAAGAAAGGAGACTGAATCAAACTCATTACAGTTAAGAGAAGGCGCGCTTCCCATCTTAGCCCTGTGTGTGATGGCAAACACATCTGAGTTCTCTATCAGAGCTGTGTGTTCTAACTACAAAGTAATTTTCCCATACCTTAGAGGAAGGAAAGAGACTCGACAAATATAATGTACAACGCTAAAGTGTGGCAATTTTTTTCAGCGGCCATAAACAAGGTCTCAAAAAAGTCTCAAAAGGCACATAAAATGGCTGCGGTCAAGCGTTGTGATTGAGAGGCGAGATTTTCGACTGTGTGGAAAATGAATACACAATGGGATACCTTTTACGAAGAGCATTCTCACAGCCTTCAAGCTTTGTTTACAGAGGCGGTGGGCAGTAATGGTTATTTGGTAGCTCCTGAAAAATATAAAAAACAGTCCAACACTGATATCAGGCAGATAACATCTACAATATCACAAACACCAGAGCCGGGAACACAAACAAGAAAATAGATTTAAGGTTTGTTTATTTCCCTGCACACTTTCCCAATTATAGTGGTGAGAGAATCGGTTCTGTGAATCAACAATTTTCCTTGGTTGATGACAGGTCTACAAGACATATTTAGAAAAGGCAAATGCATGAACGTTCCAGTTCAACCCGGCAATCTGGAGGCCTTTGGTGTTATTTACCCAGTGTTATTTTTAAGATGCCTTCCTCTCCTTGTCAATCAACAGGATGTGTGGGTGGGCACATGTGCATGTGGGAGACAGACGCCATTAGATGGCCTGCATTTCAGACAGACTGCCTAAGAGGGAGGGAAAGCGGGAAAATGAAATGGAGGCGCGAAATTAGACGATTACAGCCATGTTTTGACGTATGCTTGTAGGTGAATGACATGGCAAAACATGAAAGCTGACCTATTGATTGCCTGCAAAGGGGAAGGGCATTGTTGACACAACTCGGTGCTTGTCAAAATGGCTGCCTCTCTTTTCTCTAAAGCTCCTGCAGCTATGCCCCCCCCCCCCCCCCCCCCACCCCCTTATTTTTAAAAAAACCAAACACCAAACCCACTAAAACACCCCCCGGGGGGGGGGGGGGAGTGAGGGACGGCTGTAGGGAGTAATCTAGGACCAGTAGTGTGTGTATGGGTTGTGTATGGATAACCTCTGGCACCAAGGGCTGCCTTATTGTCTTACGTGAGTGATGGATGCACACCGCGCATGCTGTGTTCTTAAAGATCGGTAATTATTCTGCTGTTAGTTTGTGTGCTATTATGACAGCAACAAGTGATCAATATTATCCTGCATTTGTTTTCTGTTATATACAGCCTTTGAATGTTTGCGTTGCTGTCAAGACGTGACTAACTTATTTGATCCATAATGTTTTTGGTTTACCCAAGGATAAACCAAATTTACCCATGTGTTTCAATAACCTTATCCTATAAGCACCGTGTATCATTGGTGACATAGTCTACTCCCAGCCCAATGGTCATGGGTTCTATCCCCGACATGCCCGGCCTACCTGTAAGCATCCTTGAACGCGATGTCTAACTCCTTAATAGGTCACCGTAAGTCACTTTGGATAAAAGCGTCTGTAAATGTACCAGTAAATGCAACCAATGACATAGTGACTCATTAAGACTATGGCTTCCTGACTGAGTGTAGCCTAGGCAGTCCTGTCTTGCGTAAGCTACAGCTGTGTGTTCAGACCCTGGTATCACAGCCTGCCAGTGTATCTGATAAACCCCCAAAGCACACGCGATGAATTCCTGAGTCCTACTCTAAATGCACGCTGCCACCAAAACGTGTCACCCCCCCCCCTATTCTATAAACATTTGTGTGATGGGCTTCATTCATTCATGCATTTTTACTGTATAATATTTAAAAGTATTTTCTAATTACTCTTTTAAATATTTTTTCTTTGTTATAGGCCCGCAAATTGCTGTAGGCTGTTTCACACTACAGACAACCGCTAAGAATGAAAGCTTTACTACAAACCCAGCCTGCTATGTGTTCTGGTAAAAAATAGATGATATTTACTCTAGGTTTGCGGGAGAGAAAGGCAAGACAGTGTGTTGTGAGAGCAAATAAATCCTGCGCGGAGGCCGAATGGCTGACTGATTCCTCTTGCATGCAGGGATAGGTGGCGTCAGCAGGTTTTTCTCACTGCTGGCCTTTGCATGTTTGCAGCTGGCTTGATGCAGCTGTCAAGCCGTGATTGATGAGTATCATCATTTAAAGTGTAAAAGAAAACGTCTCTCTGAAGGGAGACATGATGAACTGCCGCCTGCTGGCTCTCTGAGACACGCTCGACATCCCCCCCTCCCATGTCTGTCTCTCTCTCTCTCTCTCTCTCTCTCTCTCTCTCTCTCGCTCTCTCTCTCTCTCTCTCTCTCTCTCTCTCTCTCTCT
>JAOEHI010000002.1:4711800-4729343 GCA_025447815.1 Percopsis transmontana | reverse complement strand
ACACACACACACACACACACACACACACACACACACACACACACACACACACACACACACACACACAAAACATACACGCTCAGTAACACAAAAATTAGGAAACTACAAAGCCAGAGGCTGAAAATTGGGCTTTGTGGTTTAATGCAGAGGGAGCGATGACACAGCATGAGTCAGGTACGAAGTACAAACTAGCTGCTGAAGCGAATGAAGGCTGGCTTAGCAGCCCTGCCTCCCCCGCCTCGTCGCTGCTCTGCATTTGCATTCATGAGGCGTTGATATCAGATCAAAGAGTCGTCCTCCTGAGGCCTCTCAGACTGTGGCAGAGCTCCTTTGCTGCCTTCAGGGTTTGATCATCTTTCCACCTAGTTACCATCACACGCACCGGACCCGGGGCTCAGCAAGTGTACCGCAGTCTGCTGCAGTACCAGACCCAGCGCCTGCGGCCCTTCCCCAAGACAAACAGACGCGTCACGTTCAAAATAAATATATAAAATTATCCAAATTAGAGCACATCAAAGGAGATCAATAAACACTGCTGCGGCCCAATTAAATCCAAACTGAGGAAAAAGCAATTAAGGAAAAAGGCATGCTCAACCAATTTATTCTCTATACTAATTAAAAGAGTATTGTGGATGCAATCGCTCACCATCAGCTGTTGGGGTATAAGGATCGAGGGAGAAAACAGTTGTGATTCACTTCATTAGCAGTTTGGGAGGGAGGAAACAGGAAGAGGAGACCGGAGAGAGAGGTTGGCATCGCGTTGGCATATGAATCGACGCGCAGGGAATCACGCAGCTGTGTGACTGGGTTAACTGTGACTCATCAGGCGTACGGACGCAATCAGAGAGAACAATTAAGCAGATGAAAATCGTCTGCTGGATCTTCACGGCTCCTCTTCACAGCGGCGCCGTAACTCGAGGGTTCTGCTGAAAGTACTCCTAAGAGGAGAGGGAGGCGACTGGAAGGAAACTTGGCCAGACGGGGCTAGCGCACTCTTGCTAATTCTGCTCACACAAACAGGTTGGACAATGGAGGCTAGCAAATACTTCAACTCCACAGTGGGGTAGGGGGTTGGATACTATAGACTAAAGCCTACTGATAAACATAGCCACACATATGGAAATATTACCAGTCTTATTCGTCTTTCCTTCCTTGTCATTTCCTTCCACTAAAGAAAAAGGATGACAGAAGGAATGGCCATCACTATATGTCATGAATCATAATCATTCCAATTTACTGGGTATTCATACTACAGTACTGTAGGAATGGGGTCTAAATCTAGATCAGTGTCCAGCCATACCTGTGATGAAGTATCGTAGGAAGACAGGCGAAAACTCCAGGAGGCCTGAGAGGGCACAACACATTGCTTCTTTAATATCATACCAACCCTCTACAAGTTGGAAACACATCTGCTCTAAGTGTACATTCAGTTAAAAAGGCGCGTCACACGATTACAATAACACCAATTAGTTAAAATCTTCTAATCTACATAAATACAAGACAAACTGGTCTCTATAACACATACAAATGTTGCCTTTGTGTATTTGCATGTGTGTATGTATACGGGTTTGTGTGTATAGACGTACACGCACAAATGCGAACTGCATTTCTCCGGTCACGTCCCACTAGCCAGCACGCTATACAATTAACACTCCGTAAACAGTAATTACACATGCAGCATCCAATCACCCGTGCTCGGAGCCTAAAGCAGACACAGTCTGATGCCACAGCCGGCATCTACATACTACCAAGTCAAACAAAGATGGATCGGTGCAAGCGCTTGCCGCAGACATAAGAATCTATCTCAGTTATTCCGCAAATAGAAAACCAATCGCATGTTAGGGACGTCACATTATGACTGATGTGGGGGTAAATATGGCTCTCCATATTCTTATCAGATCAATGTGGTTTTTTTTCTTCTTTTCTGTGCTGTATTCTGTGCTATCTGTGCTACCATATTATTGTGTGTCTTTGTGCTTGTGAATAGGTAAGTTAACACACCTGCAGGTGTTTGTCTGATGTATGGTTTTGCTTGTGTTCATTGTGGGTTTAATGGAATGAGCGCTTTTATGTTTGTAAGTCGTATGTGCATACATTGTGTCATTGTGTGTGTGTGTGTGTGTGTGTTTGTGCGCGCGCGCTTGATCTTGTACGCTTCACTGAATGTTCTTTACTAATAGAGGGGAAAAGCGGAAGGAAGGGAGAGAGTCTAGGAGGTGAAAAACACATGTGCTGGATGGGTGGACAAAGAGAGAGAGAGAGAGAGAGAGAGAGAGAGAGAGAGAGAGAGAGAGAGAGAGAAAGAAGACAAATAATGGATGCTGGTTACTAGGTTACAGTCTTAATGACAGAAGGCAGACTGGATGTTCAGAGGAAGAAGAACATAAAAGAAATGTCACACTTTAAGTAAAATGTTTTTTTGTAGCTGTTCTTTTGGCTTTAAATAATTGAATTCTTTTGGTATTCTGGCAACATACAGTATAGATAAATAGGGAATAGCAAATAGAGCAAATTAAGAGTTAAATCAAATCATGTAAAATGAAATAACCACTGAATTCCTACTCAAACAAAGATGTTCTAAGAAAAGCACAAAATAAAAAAATAAACTGATACAACAGGAACAAGCTAGAACTAAAAAGTTAACTAAAAAGGGTTATGTTGTTTTAAGGTTAAAAGGGGGCATGTCCAACGGAAAATTTAAATAGTTGAATAGGTCATAATATAAAATAGGACATTCATTGCTATTGGTAAGAGTGTCTTGTTATAATTTGTTATAATTTGTATTGATTGTTCATCTTGAGAATCTAGTAGGAAAAAGAATACCAACACACACACAATCTTGAAATGCTAGTTATTCTCAACCCATGGAGGCATTCATTTGTTTCCCACATTAAAATACCAAATCAACAGGAACATTCAACATTCTGTGAGCCTGAGTTTAAATCCAACAATATTCCGGAAGTGGCTTTCGGATGTAAGCTGTTGTTTACATCTGTGGCTGCTGGAATGACAACCCAGCTAAGACACATGACACACCCACAGCCCAGGGAAATCACAGCAACCTGCAACAATAGTGGAAAACGGTAACAAAAAGTGTTCCAGCTGACAAGACCCATTTAAAATTGTAACATTGTCATTGCCTTTTCACAGTGGATCAATCTGAAGACAAAACAGCTGAGAAGCACCACAGAGCTGGCTTATACATGTTGGATGCTAGCCGCGTTGCAACAATTACTAATTGTTGGGGAGTAACCTTTTGCAGATGAGGATTTCAGGACTTGGAACACACCCCTTTGGCTACAAAGTTGCACAGCTCAGCTTTAAGTTTTAGTCTGCAATTTTGGTGGGTAGATTCTGTTAAGTAAATTAGATTAAATTATTATTAAATTAAATTATATTATTATTATTATTATTATTATTGCTGTTATTGTTACTATATTTTTATGAAACTGAAACTGAAAGAATACAGTTATAATGAGAACTGTGCTTGTGTCTGCACATGGTGATTAGTAGGCTTCATTGTAAAATGAAGAGGACTATCATTAAATATATATAAATGAATGTGTACTTGTTAGCAGTTTGACAGGCATAGTAAGGGCAGCAGGATTCCGTATTATGCCGGTTGACTTTCACTCACCCCACCATGTAATTCTATAAAGAATGTAAAGCAGGCAGGACTCGTGGGCTTCATTGCCCGCAATTATGCCTCTTTTTGTGGTTCTAATAGTTTACAGTTGGGGCCACCCTTTGAGATACCATTTCAGGGTTCAGGGGGAAGCGGCAGTTTAAAACAAGTTCTGATTCGCCCTGAAGTGCTGAACTACTAAACTGATTGGCTCCTGGGTGGAAGATGCATTAAGATCAGGAAGCTAAGGCAACTGTGCACGGTAGGTTCCCATATAATCCCCTGAAATGGCTGAAATTACTGTTAATACCAGTGAAAGCCTGAAAATACTGATGTGTGGCTAACAGCTGTACGAATGCTATGATTCCTATGATTTGAATTTGTATAGAATTCAAAATTTATTAGCACTACACTAGTTTATACTGCATATGATTTTTGTTGTGTTTTATTCTCTATAAATGATGTAGAAAAAATATATGTTTAAGCAAAGAAGGCTTTAAAAAAAGTTCCAACTGAATAAGATGAAAAAAACAAAATGTGGAGAAATGATGTTAGCATGATATTGACATAGATAAAATGGTCCGAGATCAGAACCAGTCAGAACATTGATTCAGGTGTCACGCAAATGTTGTATAGTGTAAATAAATAATGAACAATCAATCAATCAGAACAAATTAAAACAATGAACTTACAGTAGACAAAAATTGGGCCATCGTCACTGTTATCTGCTCAATGAGGTGGAAGAATGAACATGGAGATTGCAGGATTGCCAAGGAAAAACACACACACACACACACACACACACACACACACACACAGCATACAGGTGGATCACTGAAGAATACCAATAAATATATAATCGAGGTTGCTATGGTGATGAGATAAAGAAGGGTCTACAATGAAGGAAATCTTAGACAGACACACACAATTATCAGTATTGTGTGTGCTAATAAGTGCCGGTCCTAGCACCAAATGTCCCCCCGTCCCCCCAGACACAACCCCCCCGATCCTGGGAAAAATATGTCCCCCCCCCCAATATATCATTGTAAACATAACTATGTAATTTCAATCATATTGATAATACGCAATGAAAGCACTTGTGCTTGATACATCGTATTTAAAGTAAAACTATTATGAAAAACTCACTTTTTAGTGAGTTTTTTTTTTTTTTTTTCAGAATTTAGCTGAAAAGCTGTTTAGGTGAATATCTTACTTATCTTTCTTGGCCATTAGATTAAATGCCTCTTCCCTCAAAACAGAGATTATTTCTTGTTTGGCTGTGCAAAAAAAGAAAAAGAGAAAGATGTATCTCTTGATACTGTAACCACATCTACGAAAAATGCAATGGTGACAGCACAGAAACCACGTTAGGTCTGCACTTTGGAAAGACTTACATGTTACAATTATCTTTAATGGAATATCATTATTTAACGTACATGTCTATCTGCAACACTAATAATGAAAACAATTGAATGTGAACCGTCTGTTTTTATACCTTCCTTTCTTTACCATCTATTGCTCAAAGTGCTTCTCACTTCTCACAGTTACTGACTGACCACTGATACGTACTGTACATAAAAACAGCTTTGCAGTGAGCACCGGCAGCAAACCCTGTGGGCTTCTGGTGTTGATTGTCAAACACACACATGCCGGCAGACACCTCCCATAGCGGGCAGCACATCATTAACTCCACCATTAGAACGGCAGCGATGAGCTAACAGATCTCCTAAATAGGAACGTCACGGTCAAACACTTCCCACAGCCTCATATGACATCGCCACTTCGGCTGTCACCCGGGCCGCGGGAGTCCAAGCATCTCCTAATGAGGGAACCGAAATAGGTGTGACACATGTCCTCCGTCCCTGATCGTGTAGGCTTAACACCTGCCCAGAGGACAACAGTGTGGGTGGGATGGGATGGAACGTGACAGGACGTGACACAACACGAAGACCTCCAGATGAGGTCTTGTCACAGAGAGGTGTGGTGCTAAGTACTAAAACACCACCCATCCCATGAAAACAGGCCAACGGTGGCTCAACAGGAGAACTGAAATATCCCATATGATATCGCCATGCTACAATTAGCGCAACAGTGAGAACAGACAATATAAAGTATGACCTGTTTTGCCAGCTCCCATCCATAGACAAGGGGCGCTATATAGGGGACATTCAAGCAGTTTCTGGCCATGATTATGAACAAATGAATACAGACACTGTATTATTGAATAGTATGTGTATGGGTGGGCCCATTAATACAGTAGTTATATGGTGCTAATAAAAAAAAAATGGGTTTGTGCTGATAACAAAACCCAACAATTTACTGTATGTGGTGTGAATAAGTCCTCTGAATCCCAGATGTTGGTCTGTCACAGGAATCTAGGATGTTTACATGAAGTTTACATGGCGTTTACATGATGCTTACATGATGCTTACATGTTCCAATTAAATGCTGACTATGTGAGTTCTTCTAAAACTAATAAGGAGTTGTTAGCAGGTTTGTAAACACACTCCATTTGTCTCTGAACGTTACTGCCATTCACATGTGCCCTCTTTCATTTCATCCTCGCTCGCTCATTAATTTCTACATCCTTTCCAACCCATGTGCCCTGCATCTATCCATCTTCTTCGCCTTAGTACCCACCCACCCTTTCTAAATCACCCCCCCCCTCCCCATCTATGGCCTCATTCTTTATGTCTGTCTTCATCTTCATCTTAATTCTGCAGTGATAGAAGTTAATTTAAACACGCATTGACACAGACTGGAATGCAAGTCAGCTCTGTGTGTTTTCCGCGACTATTGCAAAGAATGGACAAATACTGAGAAAGATGTACTCATGGGAGCACAAACACACACACACGCTAAAACCAACCCAAAACACATTCACAAACACACAATCACACTCACACACCCTCAGCCACACTTTGAGGCTGGGGAACATGTTTAATTACAACATAGGAAGCAAGTGCCTTGATCTGAAAAAAAAAAAGAAAGAAAGAAATTCACACTTGATAACTGTGACATTTACAATCTGCCTCATTTATCAAAAGCTGCCAAAGCAGAGTCAAAGAGGGTCATTACATAGTAAACATAGATTAACTTGATTCTCAAAATCCACACGGCATTCTCTGAGAAAAAGGTATTTATTCCTGGGAAAAAGCTCATTCCAGCAGGCATATCCTTCGCCTCTGTCTACGGGTTGTCTCATTGGTCAACCAGTCTTTTACTATAGGCCTTTGTGTAGGCGTGTGTGTGTGTGTGTGTGTGTGTAAGTAACAGCAGTAATCCCGATCGGTCTAAAGAGCTAGTGCCTTCGCAGCACAGCCAGAATTGAAAAGGCACTGCCTTTCACTTTGTGATGACGTTACTGAGTAGTAAAGCCCAAGGGCACGTCGGCAACAAGCAGTCCTGTACTTACTGCCTGTCACGCAACTCAGTCCCCACACAGCCATTAATCACCCCCCCCCCTCCCACACACACACACGCACACACAAACACACGCACACACACAGCAGTCCTTCCAGCCCTGTCTACAAACATTGACACAGGTGTCTACACATGGGTACACACGCACATGCACGAAGGGAGTTATGTACACACTTACAAAGGCATACGCACAGAGGCACACACACACACACACACACACACACACATATTTTCCCCAAACTACAAGAGCACATGGAAGGATTGGACGAGTGGGTGCTTTATGATGGTTTTTTTGGGGGGGAGGAGAGTGGAAGACGGACGCCCCGGGACATTCTACAGTTTCTCCTCTGCTCGATCGCCACAGCTACAGGATGCCTTTGAGATTCCCTAGCCGGCGGTGGCTTACACAACGTCAGGCAGAGTAAAGAGAGAGAGAGAGAGAGAGAGAGAGAGAGAGAGCGAGAGAGAGAGACACAAAAAAAGGATGTTTCTGGGTGGGAAGGAGAGGGCAGGGGGGGGGGGTATTCTGCATTTAATCTCACAGTCATTTATTTTTAATAGCTTGCAGCTGCTTTGTTCCCTCTGTGATCCTCCAGCTTTGCTGCGATGCAACTGATTGAACAAACTCACACACACAAGCACATAGGCAAAAACCCAATGGGCCGCTTTTCCAAGCCACAAACAAGGTCATAGCATTTAATGTGCGATTGGACCAGTAACACCACTTCAGAAAAACGGTGAAGAGGCAAGGGGAGAGAGAGGCGCGAGACAACTGAGAGTACATGACAAAAAGACAAAACCAGAATGTGAGAAAAGCGGAGAGAGTGAAATAAGGAGCGACGGAGACATGCAGAGAGAGAGAGAGAGAGAGAGAGAGAGAGAGAGAGAGAGAGAGAGAGAGAGAGAGAGAGAGAGAGAGAGAGAGATTGAATGCTTAGGGAGAAAAGCAGATGATGTGAAGTGTTGCCCGGGCAGACAGAGGGGGGTCGGGGGTGGTGGGCTCCCTGCGAGGCATTTGGCCAGCAGGGTGAGATAGCAGAGGGGAATAGAGAGGGCCTCATTTAGCTCCTCCTAATGGGAAAGGCCAGAGCTCTTGGAGACTCCAATGGCTCTGATAAAGCCTGCTGTCTAGAGGTAGACCTGCCAGAGAGACACACACGGGGGGGATACTGAACAGCAGAGGGTTGGAGAGAGAGAGGGAGTGAGGCCGACAGTACATGTACTGGAAAGCTGTCTTTATGTGTCTTTAAGTGGTTGCCACTTCACTCAAATGACATGATAAGCAAAAGCTGATTTTAATTAGCCAAGAGATTATCTTAACTGAACAAAACATCATATGGTGTGACACTAAATCACATGGTGTGACAGGTTTTTCCAAGTCACATCATGAGACATCTGTCACACCATATTACATAAACTTTATTTAGATTCAGAAAACATATTTTTTTATTTGAATAGTCTAAAATATACCATATACCATGTTGTGCATATTAATGAATGTTATTTTTTTCAATATGAGGCAGACATAGAATAAGGAGAGGACACAAAAATACAGGGAGAAACTGACTGTTGTCCCTGCAAGGAGGAAGGAAGTCCTCAGGGAGGAGAAAGTAAATATATCATGCCAGTTCACACAGGACAGAAACTTACTGTAGGGAAGGGCAAGAGTCTAGGCCACAACCTGCATACGAGTATTTTTTACACAGGAAAACATTGTGAAGATGGTCGATATCCTACAAAATGATGTCTAGGCAGATTATATTTTTCTTGAAGTTGTTCAAATGACAATAGGGATGCAACCTTTAAATACATCACACATTTTCTTTATCGCCTGGGTGCAACACCCACACCTGTGTCTGCCACCAACACACCTCCAGCTCCGCGCCCTAGATCTCCTTCCCATGATTTTTAGATCATTTCCTTCCTTCCTTCCTCACACACACGCACACACCTGCACCCAGTTTGGTTAATCAGCCCCAATCACTCAGCACACCTGTCCATAGTTCTCCCTCCTTTAGCCTTAGTATATATACCCTGCACTTCCTTCAGTTCCCTGTGAGGTCTTGTATGTATAAACCCTACTACTTTGAGCGATACTTGTTCTCCCCTGTCCCCTGTCCCCTGTCTTTCTGGTTCTGATCCTGGCCTTCCTGTTCTTATTCGAAATTTTGATTACCCCTGGATTTCCCTGACACCGATCGACTGACCCCTGCCTGTCCCAGACTTAGCCTCACTCCTAGCCCCATTGCCCGCTTTAACCAACAAACTGTTGAATAAACATCCTGCACCTGGGTTTCTCCTCTATCTTGTGTTTCCTGGTCATTACACTGGGATGTCCAAGTGTCATTCCCACTGTCTATCATACCCGGCAGGAAGCCATGGTTACCTTTAATTGGAGTCAATATAGAAGTTAAATTAGAACTCACCTCTAGTTTTTGTATAGTTAGCCACGCCTTTAAGGTATTGCAAATTATAGGATTGTTATTACAGAGACTCCTTACAGATTTTAAATCCTTATAAGACAAGGGAGCCAGAAGACTGTGACTTTTCAGGTCCAACCAAACAGAAGTAGGGTCCTCTGTAACTCATTCTGATCTCAAGTGAGATGCTTATTGATACCATCTGATATTGGGGGACATCTAAACCTCCCTTTGAGCTAGACAGCTTTAACTTTGACATTTTTAGCCTAGTCTTTCTTCTGTACATTGTTTAATATAAGCAAAAGGACCATCTGTAGGAGATACAATACAGTCATCTAGACAGGACATTCTAATGATAGAGACAAGCATGCCAAACAAAGATAGGGGTACCCATCTTAGGCTTTTATATATTTAATTACCCAAATGCTTTTCTTTTCTTCCACCAACCACCATTGAATTGCACTGAATTTGAAAAACACAAGTTCTTGGTTTATGTTTTTCCTCTTAATATGCTTTTGAAAAATTGCTCAAATTAATCTCACGTCAGTCTATGAGACCTCAATTTAGCATGAGCTACAATGGGATACTAGCCAGGTTAAAACCATCCTGAGTTTGCAAGGTACGCCTCTGCAATTCATTTCACTTAACGTCAGTCTGGGAACTCTTAATTGAAAAGTCGGGTAGGGATCCTCTCAGGTCAATCACCGTCCAGGTGGGCAGTTCAGTTGGTCTGACAGCAATTATGTGTCTTTCTTCAGAAAATCATCCCAAAGTGTATCTTATTCTGTTTGATGGTGGTCATATCTTCTGCTAGCTGTGTTTGAAAATCACAGTCAAACATTTGTTCTGATAAATTCAAGGTGGTCCAATAGCTACTGGTACCGCCTAGTTTTCAACTTAGAGTTTCCAGACTGATTTGTAAAGGAAGCGAATGGTAGAGGCGTAGCTTGCAAAATCAGGATGGTTTTACCAAGCTAAAGCAACACAATGGCAGTTGAAAAAGAAACGTAGAATCAGTTTATTATATAAACAGAATATTTAATCCTAAATATCTGCATGTGCGGACTTCAATATCAGTATCAGTTAAGTATCACTCTAATAAATGCCACAGGTGCTATATGCAGTTTGTACTACATGTGTGAATGGGTATATTACCTCATCAGCAACAATGCTGTTTCCAAATATATACTGCTATTTGGTACTGGGTAGTGAATACTTCTAATGAAGTTTCTAAGCTTGGGCGTGTTATGGTGAGCAAATAGAGTGTGTTAATTGGCTGTGCTTATCCAAGCAGACCAACTAATGAGTGTGTAATGGAGAAACAGCAGGGGTAAGATCCAATGAAGACAGGGGGTCTTTAGGATCAATGGGAATTCGCAACCTTCTCTATCCAAACCCCTTGGGCATAGGGGGAGCCGAGTGAAGTTCGCCAAACAATCCACGGATATTTCAAAATGAACTTGACAAAATATGGGATTCACACAGGCTTATAGAGAGACTGTTTACAGCCTAGTTTTGTTGTTAGATTACAAAATTATTTACTCAGCCTTTGCACTTTCCTTGTGGTACTTTTGAGGCCGACACATTGAGGCTTTTGTTCGTTAGATGTCTGAGCATAATGCGCACAGCAAAATGCATTGTTGTTTTGTAATAGCATGTACTTTCTCAGACTGGGTAAGTCAATATGCATCTTTGGGTTATAGCCTACAACTGTGATTTGTGCGTGTGTGATTGTGTGTGTGTGTTCGTCCATGGGCATAGAATACCCACTGTCACTGATTCTCATTCTCACCTATGCTCGACATACACCTACTGTCACACGTAAATATAGCAGCAGATGAACGGGCAAATCAATATGCATTGCAACACATCCAAAGAACTGTAAATTGGTAATAGCAAACACATTACAGAAATGTTAGTCTTGAGGGAGGGGGGGGGCCTCAAGGAGCCTATGATGAATCTAACTATAAAAGTATTTAACGGTTAAAGTAACAGTATCATTATAATCTAAAGTTGTTCGTTTCCACACTCGTATGTTGCCTCTGAATTATGTGTTGCTGTTTGTTTGTTGTTACAATGTCTCAATTTAACAATAACTCATGTTGTCTTTTGAGTGAAAAAAAGATCAAGTAAAGTTTCTGTTGCTTCTTGTTATTCTCCCCTCTCTCCCTCCTTCCTGCAGCTCACTCTCTCATCTTCCATTGCCACACCTCCCCCTGTGGTGTGACAGTCCATATGGTGCAGGCAACACTGGTAGTCTCCTGTGGCCACACTTCCCACGATGCATCTGTGGCTGTGGGCTTCAGAAGGAACTGATAGGCTGAGAGTGCCGTGGTATCGACCAGTCGCATCGCCTAGTGTGAGGTCAGTTTGGTGCGGCACTGGAGCGTATCTAGACAGCACACGCCACTGACTTTCCTGTTCTGCACCTTTACCTTTGTTTCTATTGAGACGTTGTTCTGCTCTTTTCTTTTCCAATAAAACACTTTTGTCTGGTGGAAGAGACATTAACAGTTCCTTTTAAAGGGTATGCTATTAATACCTTAACATTAAAGTGTTCATGTAATAGCCTGTATTGTAAGAAACAAACTATAGAATTCTATTAAACCACTGAATGGGCAGTGGTTCTAAATGGTTTCAACAGAAAACGTTGATAAGCCATCAAAGATGTCCTCCAGTGACAGTTTTCTCAACATTCTATTCCATTCTATTCTATTTATCTCCATCCTTTCCCTTCCTGACTCTGTGTCCATGAGGCAGAGAAAACAGAGCTTAGCAGAGATCAATGACATTGAGTCTGACTCCTTTCACTAGCCAGGGATCAATATTGCCTATTTCATGTCCCCCTGCAATATGTGCATGCACGTACACAAACACATATACACGCAAACGCACGCACACACACATACAAACTTTAAAGACATGTCTGTGAGAAGAGGCCCGCCTCTTTAAAGATGACCTATCGGCCTATTGGCTGACTTGCTCACTGGGGAACACAGAAATTCATTATGACAGGCTTGCTGGCGCTAAAGGTCCAGCTGCAGTAAAATTTACCTTTTACAGCAACTGGTTAGATTAACAGATTGGTCCACACAACCCATAATAAACAACCACATACTGTATATAAGACTGATAAGGAGTGCAGTGGTGGCCAAAGTGTGGTGGACAAATAATCCCCCTCAAGGGCTGCTTTTCTGGGGCAGTAACGGAGAAAAGAACAAGGTTCATAGTGTGTGATCGCAGGCTGAAATTGAATGATATGTTGTGTTCAGGCATGTCTTGAAGAATGGGAAAGTCACAACAAGAAACTGGACTGGAGGGGCTCTGAGAGAGAACAGTGCGGACTGATGAATAGTCCATGACTAAGCTGTGCCAGGTTCAACCAGAAATGCTGGACAGAGTGTACTGGTATTATTGGAGCTGGTGTAAAAATCGCTTTCAGTGATTTGTTAGCATTGTGCGGTAGCCAACCTGTCATTTGACATTCAAATATAGATACAATTCCCATCTCATTCAAGCTAAATGAGATCTATTAAATCCATTTCATGTTGTGTGTGAATAATGGTGTTGGTCCAAAGTCTGTCCGGCAGTGTATGCATAAATCCTACTGGTAGTGTTCTTTCACTGCTCATACGCACCTGGCCTGGAGTACTCATCTGCCTCGTGATGCACCAGGTCCGTCACACAGCCCCCGTAGTGCAGCCTCTGCTCGTGGTCAAAGGCTTTGAGCGTCTCGCTGGAGCTGTAGGACTTCTGGGTGGGCACACGGCACTCGTCTGCGTCCAGGGAGGAGGTGTTGTATTGGGGCTCCTTGGGGCAGCGGGCCCTGGTAAGCGAGCGGTGCCTGCGGTCCTTTAGATCCATGCTGGCGGGGTAGGCGGGTGGGGAGGAGTGCGGGGCACGGGAAAAGGAGTAGGCGGAGGAGTTCGGGGAGATGGAGGGACCTCCTAGAGGGCCTCCGCAGAGTTAGGTCTCCTCTTCAGTCACCTGTGACGGAGAGATAGACAGCGATAGAGAGGGAGGGGGGGAGAGAGCCAAAGGTTAGTACAATATTAATGGATCCAGCGCTGTGACTCACCGCTCTTGCTCTGCGCTCCCCAGAGAATCCCTGGGGGAGCGTTAGGTAAGAGGGAAGCCAGTCAGCATGCACACGTTGTCCCACGTTGGAGTATTGATACAGGATAAGTTAAGCCAAACAAAGGTATCAGTGCGGGGAGGCTGATAGGCAGCAAATAACGATAGAGATCGAACAGGCTCACGACAGAGACAGACAGCACTTGGAGTGACTGAAATACGCAACACCATCCTTAACCGCTGTTAGCGATGCATGTATGCATGTACACGAGCACTTTCAAACAAGTATAGACCCACAGACACATGCCTAGTACCCAGTATATACAGTGACTATCTGCACAAGTTTACACTCCAACTCAGACACACAAACGCTCAAATGAAACTAATTGTGTCCGGCTTCTTTTCCGTTGTTTCTTGTCACTAAGGTAGGTAGAGTGATGGAAAAAATTTGACAGAAAATCTAGATTGGAGAGAGGTAACAGACAAAAAAAGGAAAAAGCAGCAGAACGCAACAGGAACTACGGCAAGAGAGGAGAAATGACTTGAGGGCATTGCTAGTCTCTTCCTCATTATCCAAGTGAGAATGAATCCCACTCCCTTAGAGGCCGTAAGAGGGATAATCAAACACACCCGGACACAGACACACACACTGAGGAACAAACACACCCTCAAACACACGGGGTCCATGTGACCATGCACTAAGCAGTAGCCGTCCTGAGAAAAAAAAAGCTGGTAATGCAAGTTGTTAGACGAGTTTGTAACAAATAGCCTCCTCTGTGCTGAAGCCTTATCTGTCCGTTGCACTTGCATCGGAACCAGCCCACTATCAATTCATTAAAATTGTATTCTTGTGGATGTAGATTATACACGATTATAATGCTAATACACCATGATGCCAGTGCAAGCGGGCCTTGAGCAGTGCATTACATTAGCAGCTGAAGATCAAAGCATACTAAGAAAACATCCAACAGCAATTGACATCAGGCCGGCTATATAGGATGTTTAGGCTAATATATAGGTCATCCCTGTTGTTATTGCTCAGGGGCGCAGGGAATCTGCTCTTCCTCGAGCGTTACTGCTCGACGCCGCATGTCCGTCAAAAACACTGACGCATTGCACACTGACAGCAGGCCAGGGAAAGACATTTGTGAGGCAGAGACGATCACAAAGGGGTATCATTAGTTTTAGAATGTGCTAACTAACTGCCTAATTGCATGCTGAGATGGAGAAAGGAAATTATGAAAGGAAAAGGAAGACAGGGGAAGACTCAATATGAGTCGACCCGTTTTATAAGGACTCATTGTAAAATGCTTAGAAGGCAGTATTGAAAAGTGCCCTGCTATGTCCATTGATTAACAGTAGGTATTAAGTCTCATAAAGAGCTCATTATGCGCCGGCATCCATCACACAAGCTATTAGCAGCTCAGCCTTAATGTGTTTGTACCTTGAGGGGAGGGAGAGGAGGAAGTGAAGGGTACTGGCATGGAAAATGGGGGGACCTTCTGACAGATAGTATGGACAACAATCGCCGCGTGATGGAGTTTGTGAGTGTCTACGCTTGAGAGATCATGAACACGATCAGACATATCGTTCAAAGTGGGGACATGTTTTGCGAAATAGCTTTTAAGTTTAGAACTCAAAGTTTAGAGTAATACTGTGGCTAAAGTTGAGGTTATGGTACTGTGTTAGGACTGGAAGGTCCCCTATCAAGTCTATTTCCAGTTGTGTGGTGAGTTGTGTTGTCTGAAGGGATCCAAAAGGGCTGTTTAACAGGTAATTTAGCCAAAATTCCAGATCTGACAAGTCAGCCAACGTACTGTATAATAAATGTGTGTATGTGTGTTCCTCAGCCAGTAGCACTAGTTGTGGTACAGCTTTAGTAAGTAGGGGGTGGGAAAGGGCACAAAAAGTGAAGGGGGTGGGAGGTCTATCACAGCATATCAATCACATTCCACCCACGCAGGCCTGCAGCTCAAGGTCACTGGCGCGCACACACACACACACACACACACACACACACACACACACACAGTAACATATAAAAGTGGTGCTCCACATGTCTATCTCATGCAAGTGAATTGACTGAGGACCTAATTCCCCTTATCATCAGAATACCATCTCATTTATCAGAAATATGACATGTTGTCATTCTGATTTATACATTACCATGAAATACAGACACAGACACACCTGGGAAGCATACATGAAGTGTATGAACACACACAAACATGCATGCATTCACAAAAGTACACCCACATACACACTACTGGAAATGCCGGGAGAGGGTTAAGCAAAGGAGAACAGAAGCATGCTCGCGACCGTGAGTTGACCATGAAATCCTGCCAGAATGAGAAATGTAATTGGACGACGATAGGAGGGTGGATAATTCATTTTCAAAATGACAGAGGTGAAATTTGGTGAAGATAATGTCCTTTTTCTCTGTAAATGAGAACTTCTGGAGAAATGAAATAATGGAATGGTGTAAATCCGGTGTAACTAGAAATCACACCCAGTTAATAGGAATCTAATGACATCACTGGATTAGGGAACATGAAACTGGATGATTTGCAATTTTACCTGATGAGTTGATATTTCAATAAGGGCACAGGATTCAAATGTGAAGCTCCATTCAGTGTTCTCAAAGACAAGTCGGTTAGAATACATCCAGATGTCTAAAGAAGTAACCTCACGAACATTTTGTGCACTTAAAGTTTTATTAGACTAATAGAAAAAATTAGTGCTATATTCCTGGTGATTACAAACATTAATGTACTAAACTATACTATATTGTATTCTGTACAACTATAATGTAGTTATACTGTAACCATATAGAAATACTATTTTTATAAGTCAAAATCAATAGTTACTGAGATTTAATTTTAACATTAAAAAGTCTCAATAAAGATAACTGTGCCCTTAATCAGACAGATCAATATTTGGCGCTCCATGGGACTTAGTGCTTGGATCGCTATATTAGCATGAACAGGCGGCAAGTCATTATCTGACACATCTGACTCAATTGTAACCAAACCATAGACAACAATAGTAGAGCAAGTCTGGCAGCTAACTGCCTGCTAAAACACAGCATGAAGCTTTTTTCATCAGAATATATATCCACTTTCCCAATCCCTTATTACTTTCCATGAATAGGGGAGGCTACTGTTTCCTGCATTTCTATTTGAACGGAATTTGAATGACAAAACATGGCCAGTTCAAAACATAACCCCCTGTTCGCACAAAAGACGACATTGTTTAAAAAGCATTTGGCATCAATATTCTGCTGTTGCTTAAATCAAGTTGTTTACACGAGGTTGTAACAAAGGAAGAGACCGTGCAGAGAGGGAAACAACAAAAAAGAAAAAGAAAATAGAGAGACAAATAGAGGGAGGGGAAGAAAGAATTGAGGAGAGGAAGAGAGGTTGTGTGTAAGCGAGATTAATGAGATAACACAAGTCACTGTGTGACACCTGTGTGCAATTACTATTCTTAAGAAAAAGCGTTTGTTGCTCATGAAGTACCTAGGAGGTCAAAATTTCCCCAAAGGGTAGTTTCACATCACGGTATGTGGTGATGAAGATATTATACCTTACCACTGCATTTAACCATTTTCCAACTGTAAAATATACACCTAGGGTACTAAAGAAAAAGTGTCTCTTTATTAACAATAAATAGAAAATAAATTAACTTTGTTTCTTGCTAAGGAGATCTCTGGGCAATATACACAGAGTGCGTTCTAAATTGTACGCGTAAGGTATGGAACATTTATTAAAAAGTAACTGACAATCTAGTTTACAACTCCCACAAGCTTCTCAGGGTTGGACTTTAATGAGACAAGTGAGGCCTGCATAGGAAAATGCCTTCTGTGTGTCTAGAGAGGAGGCCAGTGGAAGGCTGCTGCTGATCTCCACAATTAGGTTTTCTGAGCCCAGATAGAGGGGTGTGTGTGTGTGTTTGAGTTGGTTTGTGGGGGGGAGTTTTGGTTTTGAAATGAAACAGTCGCA
>JAOEHI010000002.1:4676644-4702837 GCA_025447815.1 Percopsis transmontana | reverse complement strand
CACCCACCCACCGCCAGAGAGAGAGCGAGAGAGAGAGAGAGAGAGAGAGAGAGAGAGAGAGAGAGAGAGAGAGAGAGAGAGAGAGAGAGGGGCACCTGAGGGGCGACAGCGTGTCCAAAGACAACGCGTGTCCACACACACACACACCCCCACACGTACACCAGCCCCTAGACTGTACCCACACACTGTCAACTTTTGAAGCTCCACAATCCCGCATCCCTCTTCCCTGGGGCTGCTTCCCTACAAGCCACCGCAAACATACACTGAGTCGCTCTTATACACCCCCTTCCCATCCTCCTTGCTCTCTATTACATACTGAACCTACAGAACACAAACACACACACACTTCTCTAATTAGAGACCTCATTATAAGCAGGCACCCTTCTGTCCTATTAGGAGCTGCTGCCATGGAGTCACCCAAGCCTAAAACAACGCTGCCCTATCTCTACAGCAGTGTCTCTAATGTGTATGTGTGTGTGTGTGTGTGTGTGTAACTGAGCGCCCTTGTCTAAATATTAGGTCTACAAGCAGGCTCCAGCCGCTACAGTCTGGAGACATCAAGGATCTCACAGAGCGCAGAAAAGCACAGCAAATAGTGTTGCTGGCACAAAAAAAAACACACACACACACACAGAGGGAGAGAGAAAGAAGGCTGTAATCTGAGTGGATCTGGAAGCTGATCCTCTTCGGCTTTCGTGGTGGGAGTAGGAGGTCACAACCAGCCCTGCTACTGGGATAAGATGGGCAGCAAAGCTGAGGAGATGGGATATTTGGACTGGGGCAGTCACCGACAGCAGACTGGCACTGTAACGGTTTAGTGAAATATGGAAATAGTTTGTTCTATCGCTCTGTGTGTGTGTGTGTGTGTGTGTGTGTGTGTGTGTGTGTGCACGTCAAGACAATATCCACATTTACTGGGGCTTTACAATTGCCAACTCTGACATTGCTGTGAACTCTGAGACACAAAAAAACATACAATAACAGACAACACAGGCTACTGCTCTCTCACACTATCTCTCTCTCTCACATAAACGCATGCACACGCACGCACACACACACAAAGAGGATGTAGAAACGCTAGAGGTGCATAATGAGCAGGGCGGTGCCTATTGAGGAATACAGTATGTTCTTTTTTTTTTCTTTCAGTGACAGCAATACCATCTGGACGGTGTGAAGTCCACAGTGCTGGGCTGGGACACTGCATGTAGTCCAGATGGGCTTGGAGCACAGAATGAAAGCCCTCCTTAACCTGCGAGATCAGAGGATCAGACATGCTTCACAGCTAAGGCATGGATCAACCCCTTACACTACGCTACACACGCGCAAACCCACACACGCACAAATACAACAAACACACACAATCAAGAGTTCACACACACTCGCTTACATACACACGTACACAAATGCACAGAGACGCATACACGCGCATACTGCGTGTACAGTATGTGCGTGCACACCACACACGCACACAGAAAACGAATGCAATACCAAGGTTATAAAAGCCGCCTTCCATTAGTTCTAAGGCTGTAACTCACTGTAGTTATTTTTTTAACTGCCAATGAAACACACTGGCAACCTCATTGTTTTAGAGGCATAATGTCATAAAAAGATTGATTTGCTTATAATAGAATGGACCATTTAAACAAAGCAGCAACATTTAATACTCCATGTAGACTTAAACATCAGATAAGCCAATATAAGGCCAGTTACATTGCTCCGCTGAGGCTTACTCCAACACATAACAAGCACCAGTTATTCTAAAAACATTTACTATATACATCAACAAGACCAACAATGTTTGTCGGGGACCAATGTTTGTCCCTTATAGACTACAGGGAATCGTATAAATGAGTGTGGTTGCTTTTCCAGAGAGTTTTTAAATATTTTCTGTAATATCTCTTGTCTTGCTGTGCCTGACTGTCACATTTTCACAATGAGAAAACATTTCGTGCCAATTTTTGTTCCCCTAAAACCACCAACTTGTGGCGGCTTCAGCATAGTATCTCAGTAATTAGTATAAGTAAGCTACTCTCTCTGAAAAGTTCTAAACTGTTCTAAGCTTTCTGAAAGCAGTTTTGAAAATAGCCCTTCGATTATAGGTGTCAACTGCAGCTCTGCCTCGCTGCGCTGAAGAAGAGTTGAAAAGAGAGGGGGGGGGGTGTGGAGAGGGCTTTGTACACCAAGAATTGTCACCAATTACCTCCCTCTGAATAATCAACAGCCAACTGTGGGGCAAATGGAAATAAATGAAAACATAAGTCAGGTTTGGGGCACATTGTTATCATGCTTGTGCCAGTGCTGAGACTGTAAAATGGAAAATACGTTTTCTTCTCGGGCGCTATTTAAATCCCACTTGCCCATTCGGATAAAGGACCTAAATTTCAGCTCAGCTGTTGTCAAGTCTACTTTGTGTTGATGAGTAGGGAGAGTTGAATTTCCAGTCCTGTCTAGGTATATTCAAAATTATTCCTTACCATTTACTTCATACAGTGCCCTACTGGGAATGAGCCTCTTTCTTCCAGTGCCTGAGATTTGAGGTGTAAGTATAGATGGAGGAGGGTAAGACAGTTCCCCAATTTTGAAAATCCTTCTTTGGAGGGAATAAAAGCACTATCTATTATTCTGGCACCCCACCCCTCTGCGGTGCGCTCTTCTTTCCTTCTGGCTATTAGCAACTAGCTTAGGACACAAATAGACAACACAAGGAGCTAACAGTTTGAAAATCCCTCTGAACATCACAATATATATATTTATATAAATAAATAATGATTCATTTTTGTATTTATTTCAAGAATATTTTTTGTAATTTTGCATTACTATGGTACAGGAAGAGAGCAAGATGATTGATAGAATAGGGAGGGATGGACTGTCACAGAAGATAGAAGTCAGTGCCACAAGTACAGGGATCAATAAGGCATTGCTCTTTAGAGCAGTCGCAGTGCTCTTTTCTGAAGACATCTCTATGGCATCATTGCTGAAGGCCATTTGTTGCTTTGGTTGGACGCTACTGTGCAAAACACTACTAGTTTTAGCATAGTGTAGAGGAACATCCAAAAAAAGTATTTAGACACACTGTAATGAAGGGCACATTATTACTAGAGACTGCTTTGGCCTTGTAAATATTGTACAATTGGGTTTTGTAGTAATTGCCCTTTTAATTGCCCTTAACTGCCCTTTTAACTTAACCATGCACATAAAAAATGGCACTTTACACTTGGGTATATTTGACACTTTTACACTATTAGCAGGATTTGCAGCATTTTGCATGTTACATATTTGCACATGTATTGATGCTGGTGCTGGGGTGGGTACTCAAGCTTCACCTGAAAGAAAGTGGAGGTAGATTAGGCTCTGACGATACTTTTGATGCATACGTTTGGTCATAATTGATGGAAAATGGTTCAAATGAGGTTTTGGTGAGTTTTGTGCAGTAAGTTCTATGTGCTATAATAATATCATGGTATGAATGTGTGTGTTAGGGCATTAATTTAGCGAACATTGTTTCAGTTGTTTGTATAAACACGTACCTGTCCTGTTCTGTGTCTGCTCCAGGGTGTTCAGCCAAAAGAGTCCCCAGGATACGAACACCAGCATATAGGTTCCGGGAGGGACCAAATGGTTAGGGTTAGGAGGGAGTAATTACGTTTCATGTGTTTATTTTGGTGGTAAACAGCAGTAAGTAGATTGTTATAAATATTATGTGTTAAATTATATTCTATATATTGTCAATGGTAATTTAGCCATGTAATAATATTTTGAGAACACCTGTTAATGGAAGCAGTATAGTTTATTAAACCTACAGCAGTTAAGCATAGCAGCAAAACAAGTAGTGAGACCTAACCAGCCTCCCGAAAGAGAGAAACTGGCGCCTTTTATACTGTAGTATACTATATCTCTTTCAGGAGGCTGATTAGGTCTCACTACTTGTTTTGCTGCTATGCTTGACTGCTGTAGGTTTATTAAACATCACATGGCCTCGCTGTCTTATTGTATATAATCTACTCGAATAAGGGTGTCGGCCATGTCCATAAAACAGTCGAGCAATAACACATGAAAAACAACAACACTAAGTTATATAAGGGGGACATAAACTGTATGCATCTTAATCCCCTATGCTGTTTTACACCTGACTTTCTTTCATTCTAATAGCTGTGATACTTGTGTGAAAAAGGACAGAGTGACTTGTACACACGTCTGGTGTCTAAAACACTATCTAGATACACACACTGAATTATCCAGGGCCATACGCACACACACAACGTGTTCATAAGTCAAGTGGACACCTGTTCACAATTAAAGCTGGGGAATTAACCTTAAGTACGGATGTTCTGCCAACAGTCAAAACGCACACACATTCACACGCATGCGCACATGCGCACACGCAGCTAAAAGGAAACAGTCAAGCGCAATAATGTTACTACATATGCCCTGTTATTACTATTCACCATCTCTTTGTACAAATCAAGTATGAACTGAGAAGTTGGTTTCTCTCTCTCTATCCCACCCTCTCGCTCTCTCTCTCCTTAGTTGTGTGTGTGCGTGTGTGTGTATGGGTGTGACCATGTGTGATGAGATTAGAATCGTCCCGGACATCTCATCTATTCTGTGGCTGGCGAGGGGATTGAGAGAGGTTGTGCGATATGACGGCACTTTCACAAAGGATTACATTACCTCTCTCTTTCTTTCTCTCCCTTGCTCTCTCTTGCTCTCTCTTGCTCTCTCTTGCTCTCTCTCTCTGACAATCCTCACATCACGGTTGTGTTGTTAGACAGAGGGCTAGCAGTCCCATAGAAGAGCTATGTGAGTGTTTGCAAGCCAGAATGTAATTTTACTTTACACCTCAGTGCTGGTATCCGTCCTCCACCTTGATTACCTTATCTGCTACATGAGAGCAGCTCAGTGTATCGCGTGTCATTAAGCACAGTTGTCTTATTATACCGTCTCAATCAACTCTGTGGCCTTGTGGGGAAAAACAGAGTCGAATAACGCGATTAAAGGTTAAATTACCAGCTGAGGAAGTGGAAATAAAAATAAAAAGAATAAAGCAATAACGGGAAGAAAACATCTCTAGCTCTGTTGTCAATGAGAGACTTTTAGACTCGTTCTGCACAGGGCTTGAAAGCCACTGAAATAATGCTGTAGGCCTACTTTAGTGTGATTATCAAAATAAATCCATGTCACGCAGGGTGATATTCTACCAGTGCGAGTGCATACAGACCTCACATGGGTAGAATAGATTATATAATGTCTTATCAAGTAGTAGGAAGGTAATTTGTATGTGTATAATTTCAATGAATGCACACACTATAGTGTTAAAATCATAATTTTTGCTATGTGCTAGAACATAACTAATGTCAAGAAGCATCGCCATGTACTGTATTGAACTTGCAACGCTTTTATATCAGTATATATGTAGTATATTGTACGCTGTAATTGCAAACGGCTCTGCGGCGTAACGAGCAGACCAAGTAGCAGAACACTCAAGACTGGAGATATTAAGGCAGTGGATCTAGGGACCAAGAACTGAGATCACACTCAAATAGACAGCTAATTAATTTAGTCTGCTGTATATTTTACAACCAGAAATGTTCTGCAGGGACTGCATATACTGTACAGTGTACATGCCATTTGTTAGGGTTTGTCCATACCTCAACCAAAATGTATTTACTGAATGTACGCCAATAATTCCCAGTTACTTTTTTGTTTGATGAACTTGACAACTTACGAGTAATAAAATACACCTGCTCTGCTTTTTAGCATGAGCAGTGCAGTGACTGTCTAATAGTGTTTCATGTTTTGTCTATTTTTGTCCATATTTTGTGCATATATTTTATATGCACCAAAAAATTGCAACTTTGTTTTATAATGACACGAATAACAACACAACATCACTCACAATAAGACCTCCACCATGAAGCCTTGCAGACAGAAAGACAGTGTGCAGTACAACAGCATCTGGTTGTGTATTTCTCTCACCATCACCATCTCTGCAATCCCAGAGCCACACAGGTAAGAAAAGGCAGGTACTGGGTACTCTATCCACATTAAATCTGGCCACTAGGGAGGGGCGAAGAGAGAACGACAAAGAAACTAAGCTAAAACCAGCGAAATAGTGTAAGTGATGCGGACAGAAAAGACGGGCACAGAGCTAAAGCCGATTAAAAACCTTCTCCATTACAATAAATTAATGAACTTCTATAAGGTGTATTCAGATACCCTCAGCGTCTCAGTAAGTAAAGCACAACTGTGTGGCCATGTGTTGAAGTGTGCGTTGGTAATGGAGCTTTAAATACATTTATTCTCTCAATGTGCTACACTTCCTTTGCCAAAGACCATTTGCACCTGTTCAGAGCACCTTGAATATATAGTGTGAACACGCAAACCCACAGGTATACACACACACACACACACACACACGCACGCTGTATCACCCAGTACCTGCCTTTTTTCTGTGCTTATGAAGACATTTAAGCTTTTAGCACCTAGCAGGACTAATCCTAAAGCCTTATGTTCACTGGTGCCCGAGCCAAATGACGTTATACACACTGCTCTCTCGCTCTCTCACTCTCTCTCTCTCTGTTTCGCTGTGTGGGAGAATGCGTATGTGTGCATGTGATGAATGGAAGGGATGAAACTGGAGGGGGATGGATGTGAGACAATGCACCACGGAGGTCAGAGAGAGAGAGAGAGAGAGAGAGAGAGAGAGAGAGAGAGAGAGAGAGAGCGGGTATTGGAGCATGGAGGCGAAGATTGGGGAATGGTGTGTGTGTGTGTGTGTGTGTGCGTGCGTGCGCCCGTGCGTGTGTGTATGCTAGCAGCACATGAGGCACATACAGAAGCACCTCTCCGTGCACTCTGCCCCTGTGTTTATGTCCTGCTCATCGGGCATGCAGCGCGCACATGCGTGCACGTGTGGGGGTGAGTGTGCGGGCGTGCGCGCGCACAAGGCCGAGGTAGGTTAAACTTGTACTGGTGAAGTGTTCCCAGAAGAGATTAATCATCCTGAGCTGGAATGCAGCATCGCGGTCATAAATCATCACCTGACCTCTCTCTCTCTCTTTCTCTCTCTCTCCCTCTCTCTCTCCGTCGCTCAGCCGCACGTAGCGGTGAAGTCAGGGTAAGGGTGTCACTGGATATCTGCAGTAAACAGCCGGCCAATAGCTTTGACTGGGGCTTGATAGCAAGGAAACAAAGCTAATTATCAACCATTTGTGTCCAGCCTAACGATCAATTGAACACACACGCGCATCCATCTTGGGTTAGACAAACATGAATGCGTTTTCAGAATGATAATTACGGGAATATTGCGTTTTCTACCTTGGGATTTGGAGTTGGGATTTCAAAGGGCACACGGGTGCCATGAGACTCTGTCGAACAAAGACGCTGATCAAACCCTTCCAATTCCCCACTGTGATTTCAGCAGGAACGAGATGTTAGCCGGAAGTCAATATCACTCCGGGGATCTAGCAAACCGGGATTAAAATAATAAAAAAAGCACCCTTGGTTACGTTCAAGTAGAGGAAATTGATTCTTTAATATTAAAAATGCAACAACTGAGTTTCATTACTTTTCCAAGCATATTCTCCTTCCTCAAAATACCACAGTTTATTAAATTACTTCTCTGAAAAGTCTCCAGGGATGTCATCTTAAGTCCCTTCCACCTCCACAAGGCCACTTTCGACTTTAACTAGGCATGTCTGCGTAGAGAGAGGGGATTGGTGAGGGGAGGGGAGTAATAGAGGGGGGGGGTTTACAACTGATGGGAAGCAAGGTACACTAAATTCGTAGAATTCATTGGCTGCCTCAGAATGTTTGTGGTTATTCTGTTGGCTGCGATAGGCATTGAATTTAATGAACCCACAAATCAAAAAAAGGAAGTTTAAGTGACAGCCCTACAGTAATTCTGAATGAATGTGTGTCTGTGTGTGTGTGTGTGTGTGTGTGTGTGTGTGTGTGTGTGTGTGTGTGTGTGTGTGTGCGTGCGTGTGCGTGTGCATATATATAGGCCACCTCAGTTCAAGGTTTTGCATGATCCCAGGCAGATAACCAGTGCTCTGTATCTCTAACCTAGACTGTGTGTGTGTGTCTCAATAGGAGTGCTGGACGTCTATAAATGAGCACATGCATGTTCTTCCAATTAAAAATCCTTATTATTTTTTTTTAAGTCGTAGTTTCCCCTCACCCACCAAAACTGATAGGGGTGCTCATTTTTAAGTTTTTTTTCTGACTGATAACCGATGCTCGCTAACTGAACGTTAACCGTTAACGACAACATTACAATGTACTAGTTAGAATGGACCATTCTAACTAGTATCCTGCAGACTTTCTAATGACCAAAAACAGATTAGCAAAACGAAAACACACATTGAATCCTCCGTTGCCAAGTGCACTGTGTAAAACCATGCATTGCATGTCCTTTCGGTCGAAATGGTCCCACACAGTAGAGTACGTTTGAGGAAGCGGTTGGGAATTGGTAGTGCATGGGCAGGCTGCCTGTGAAATAGCTCAGGCAGTTTGTTTCATGTAAAACAATGGTCATTGTTCCAAATATTTTATCAATATTTATGAGCTCGTAAAAGGGCTTCGCTGCATTCTTAGGATAGCCGCAAGATGGGAACGTCATCGCTGAGGAAGCACATCGATAGCTGCGCTAGCACCTTTAAACCTGCAATCGACGTGACAAGGAACACTGGTCATCAAGCGCCGCAAGCGAGAGAGACGCGCCCTGTGCTGGATTTGTAGTTCAGGAGCGGAGGAGTCCGTTAAAACCCTCAGCAATGCTTCTTTTGCCATGCACAAAACTTTTAATTTTATTTAAATAAATATACAAAATAAAAAAAATATATATATATACAAAATATATACTGCATATTTTAACCATTTAACTGATAGTATTAATTGTCGGTTAATGGTTAAATGGTTAATTATGAACATCCTTAGTTGGGCTGTTGGATGTCTCTGGTCTTGCCCCACAAAATGCCCATTTTTAGCCATTCAAAACTAAGGTGAACAAGGAGAATGAGGTATCTGCCATTCAGCTATACAGTAGGTGCTGTCACTTCCACAACACAAGCCCACAGGAACCACAGGAATCACAGACGGTATCTTCAGTATATTTATACGTCTACAATGTATGGATGTCTTCCTGGGTGATTCATTCTACACAACTGCTGAACAAAATCCCCTTAACATCCTTCACCAACAGGTCAAGGCATTTTGGTTTTAGTCAAAAGTAGACTAAATGAATGGCAAAAAAATGGCACAATAGTTTCATTAACTCTAATAAAGATAGGACTATGTCCCAATCACCCAGAAACAAATAAATTAATTGCTGAAATTAAAACAATTTGCTAGGTGTCCATTAACACTATAATGTTTCTCTTTTCCAGAGCTGCTGAATAAAATGCCGATCTAGGCCTCCTTGCCCCGAGGGACATCCTTTATTGTTGAATGGAGAATTGTCACAAAAAAAACAAACAGCACAACGGAACATTAATGGATTGAAGTGAAAGTCAGAGCGAGGGAAAGAGGAGGGACATTTAGGTACAGCAGTACTGGAGAGACAGGGAAAAGACAGTCACTCAAGCTGAAGTATTTCTGACACCGACCAAGCTCCTGCCAATGTAAAAACAGACAGCATGATGGTGGAGAGCTGGACAATGTAAAGCATTAGCAGGAATTAAAGACCGGCTTTCCTCTGTTATTTGATGATCGTATATCTATCTGTGTTTTGTATTTTTTCCCATGAAGAGAGAGTAGCCACTGCAAACAATATTCCAATCTCTCCGACACACACACCATCATTCTCTCTAAAGGTCAGCGTTTAGTTCACCAGCAGGGATTAGGAGTGGGCCCTGTTAGAGTGCTTGTTAAATGTCCAATTGCACAGAAAACACAGGGTAATTTTTTAAATACTAAGAAAGAATACATCATCTTTTTTTTCTCAAAAACAAAACATGTTTCGGTTGACCTCAAGGACAACCTAAAATAGTGGGAAAAAAACTAAAGCTGGACCTTGAAAGCACTATATCTGAAAGGTCTCCGATACAACAGCAGCATTAGCACTGTTTGGTAAGTGCTTTCAGTTGATAACCATCAAATTCAAACCCCTAGTGGCTCCGACCTCACCTTCAAAACAAGCTAAAACTCAGCTTTGATAAAAAAAAGTACGCCCTTTAAAACGATGGAGGTTTTAAGGTTGCATATTTGCTCTATCCTCTCCATCACATTTTGTTTCAACACAATTGAACACAACAAGTTACAGCATACATCTATTCAAACCTAATAACAGATAAAACAAGTCAAAGCATAATTCATTACAATGTTATTTAATTTACAAATGTAGGTTACAGATTCTTTTTGTTGTGCCGTCAGTTAACACACAGTTAAAACGCTATGTTGACAGAAAACGAATGCACTGGACCATTTATTTCAAAAGCAGTTGGGGCTCCAGATTGGCAAAATATACTGGCCTATAATCATAAACACCCAGCGCACTACTTCATTATCTACCACTGAATGGGTCCAGAATATATTGGGAAGGACAAACTGTATTAACTAGGCTAGCAATAGCCTACCGATACGGGTCACGCCTGTAGCGTGAAAATGGCATTCGTGAAATTGGACCCTTGAGGTTTTCTAATACTGTATTCCAGCTGGTTGCTTGTGTGAATGCAGATAACCCTATCTACATAGTGCAGGACTATAGACGGCAGAGGGGTCAAAATGGATGCCACTGCACGGTGAATAGTCTATGTGTTCTTAACATCGGTGGTTGTGTGCATTAGGGTTATTGTGTAAAGCCTCCCGACTTTAATCACCTAATCTTCTAAAGCCTGGAAATCACCGCAGTCATCTGTCAGCCAGGTCAGAATGGGCCACAGGCCACGGGCCTCAACACACACACACACACACACACACACACACTATCATAGTCAGTTACTCAACAGGGCCAGCCTCATTTTAGTCTAATGAAGATTGATGCTATGCTCTCTAGCTTTCACAGGTGTTTCAGTGGAATGTATATAAATACGTAACCCAGATAGAGAAAGGCCAACAGACAGAGAGGGAAACCCACGTTACGAGCATTCAATCTCAACACCGAATCACAGCACGCGTGAATGGATGTACATGCCGCATTTGCCCCAAGATCCACATTTATACATGTCCACCTACGTTTCCATGGCAACAATGTTAATCTTGTGACTGGTTGTGAAGGTGCTGCAAGGACATGAACTCACAGAGAACTTGTTGTGCTCCACCCCTGCCGCCATCCTAAATCTCTCCTGCCTCATGTGTGTGTGTGTGTGTGTGTGTCCATGCCAACTCGGACAGTGTGAGGGCTTTTCTGGAGATTGCGGTTGACGTGGCCTGCTGTCCACTGTGAGCTCCTATTAGCCATAAGCACTACAGCTGCTCATAGTATGTACTGTACTACATACTAGGGCTGGGCGATACAGATGAAAATGTTTTTCATTTCAGTCGATATCGATAATTATTGATTCTTTTAATTACCTATTTTTTATAAAGACCAAGAGAATTTGTTAAAAATGTAACCACTTTATTTTTAATTTACTGCGAGGGGTTATGTACTTGTACTGTTCGGATGTTGTGTTAAACGGTATTGTTGCTTAGTACCTCTCCATTGTGGACTGGCTGTGGGTTGTTGTTCGAGATGCAGCAGACGCACCAGATGTAGGTCGTGACTGACGACATGTTGCATACTCCAAAGGGTGGAAGCGGCTAAGGTGATAAAATAAGTTTGTTGTATTCCCGCTTGGTCGGGATTGTTTCCCTGCACAGCTTACACACAACGGTGTCCTGATATCGGTCAGACTTAAAAAAATAAATTAAAAATACTGCCATACTCCAAGCTGTTTCTGTTGTTGTGTCATATGTCGATGGTGCAACCTAACAATACATATTTTAAATGATTGGCTGTGTGCTTGTCACTCATAGCATGCTCCATTATCAAGGAGCCAGGGAGGGGGCATGCTTGGGTTTTGTTCATGCAACCAAATTTGGCGTATTCCTTAAGTGCTTTCCTTAGCGGTTTGCATTTAATGCATTTAAGTGAAACTATCAAACATTCTATCGAAAGATTTTCCTATTGCTATTGATTGAAGTGTCTATCGTGGTACATAGCGATTTATTGCCCAGGCCTACTACATACTACAGTATGTCCACTGTGAGCTCCTAGAATATTAGCCATAGGCACTGCAGCTGGTCATAGTATGTACTATAGTAGATACAGTACTAGGGGTCAAGCGCTTACTTTCAGCACCAATAATGATTATTAAACCAAACAGACCGATACCTAATATTTTGGGCAAATATTTATTTTCAGTAAGTATGGACATTTTAGCTTCAGTAATACTTCATGTCCAAAACTTTCTTTTTTTACTGAACATTTAGCTTTATTTCAAACCCCTCAATAACCACATACTTTAAACATTTTGCCGAGCATTATGGGAGTCTGGCATTGCCCTCATCAACAACTTCTTCTAAGTTGGAGAAATAATTGAGTCAATTTTGTATGTGACATTGGTGACATGATGAATAACAAAATATCCCCCTGCCCAAAGCAAATGGCTAACTATATGGTAGTTCCAGATTAAAATATGGAGTGGTCAGACTAATGTTTGATAATTGTTAGCTGTATGGGCAGTAAATATCCAGTCTCTCTTGTACATGTACATTACCATATACTGTGTTTCTTATGGTGTAATATAATACACAAATGTAACACATAAAGCAATGTAGAGCACTATTCAATAAGTCATCACAGTATTACAAAATGACTCATATACTCATATAGAGTACATTGTTCTGTGTGTGTGCATATGACACAACCGGGAACTCTCATGAGTGACAGCTGACAGGTAAAAATAAAATATATATATTATTTTGCTCTAACCATATTAATGTAATGCTGTAATGTAGGGCTGCCCCCAACATTACAGTGTACATACTGACAGTCGACTGTGATTCTTCAAGTTGAGTAGTCTGTGTTTTCAGTGTCAGTGTACATACACACACAATAACAGCATAAAACCGATTTGGGTTTTTTGTAGTTTCCCAATTTTCCGACTATTAACGCGGTATATTATACATTGATGTTAACTTTCTGCAGCCCTGCAGTTAATACTTGGGTGCAGCTTATACACGGGTATGAATTTTTTCTCATTGTGCTCATTAGTTTTACTGACTAGGACATTTCCTGGTTGTCAGACACCGCAGAAATACAATTAGCGATCTTTTACAGTATAATACTTTTTCTATCGGCACAAACTGTTTCAAGAAGACAATATTGAGATAATTAAGAGATTCGCTGAAAATAAATATTTTTTTCTATGCTTAAACCACTATGGAAAACTTCATTGTTTTATCATAGCTGGCTGTGCAGATATGTAGTGCAGATACAGCAAGTGCAACTGCCCTTGAATGACGTTGTTGGATTTAGATTTTATTCACTTCATACAACAACTTTTAATTGGCTGGTAGCTCTCGCATCACAACCAGGTGGTATTTAGTTTTACGTGACACGATGAATAAACTACGGTTAATACACTGGTGTGGTCAATACACGGGTTTGTTTTTTAAAATTACGCAAAATATTGTCATGCACTTAATATACAATGCGGTTAATAATTTGGAAATTAGGGTAATGCGGTCGAAATCATCACTGAAACTCAAGACAATTGACTTTCTGATTTCCAGATATTCTATATGAAAAAAAGGAACGAACAGTCGAACCGTCATATTGAACAGCCAAATCCGATTCAACTGACAAAATTCTGAGTTTGGTACAGCCCTACTACAAAGTTAAGGGACACACACACACACACACACACACACACACACACACACAGACAAAATACTCAAACCAGGTGCAAGGTGGATACGATCAGGTATAGATCACATCATAGGTATTCAAAGCTATATGTCTGTGTGTGTGTGTGCCACGTTTACATGTGCGCACACACACACCCACACACACGTGTTGATACTGACGGTGCGTGCACACCTCCCAACGGCAGGCATATCGTGAACGCACATCAGCAACAATCCTGCCCGGCACCATCTGACCTGTTCTCCTTCTCACTTATTCATCTGGCCGCTGTCGGATGCCGGAGGTGGAGGGATAGAGGGCAAGGCAGATCAAAAAGAGTGAGATATCACACACACACACACACACAGACGGAGGAGGAGATGGGAAGAAGTAAAGTTGGAGACGAAAAGCGGCAGATTAGAGTGTGAATCTCAGCAGGGTGTTAACTTGTGCGTGTGCGTGTTCGCATTAAACAACATGAGTCACAGGGTGTTGACTCTGGCACACACACACACACACGCGCGCGTGCGCGCACACACACACACACAAGGTGCCAAAACACTGGCGGCTACAGCTGGTGTGTGGGCCTTTTGGGCCGGCTAATCCCGACACCTTGTGTGATACTCAACTGAGTCTCCAAAGTTCTTGCGCTGATGTACCTATTACACATATGGTATTAAATCACAATCTAACAACTCATAACCTGCTCAATGAATATTCACTCCTGTGTGAAAGGCGTCCCGCCATGCACACGCCTACAGTTGGAGACCACCTGGGCTGGGGACTCAGCCTTTTGTCACCTAGTCACAGATCATGGCATTCACAGAGGGAGACATTAAAATTCAACGCAGCACGCAACAGGCAGGCAGACTTACGCTGTCAGTCTTTCCCTTTAGGAGGATTTGCCCCAGCTATCCAAACAAAAATGCAACAATGCAGTCTAAAATATAGCCTGTAAGCTAAAATACTAATGCACCCAGAAGGACAGAATTTCCGGGCGGATAAACCGGGTGTGTAGCAAGGTGTGCTTTCACTCAGATTATACGATGAAAAAAACCTTCAGACAGGGACGGACGCAAGCACCACCGCAGCGCTCTGTCGGCCATGGGCAAGATATGCGCCAGCGAACGACAGGTCAAGAAGCCGAGGCACGAGAGTCACTAGCGGTTGGCTCTAATGAAGTGCTCCGCACAGACAAACACAGTTATTTTACACACGTATAGCATGGCCAGTGCACTGCGCTGCGGTGCCCACGCGCAGTGAAACTGCATTTCAGCAGAGCCCTTGCCTTACCACGACAGGTCAAATAGCCCATCTTCATTAAAGGAAGGAACATGGGGAGGTCTCCAGCCAAACACACGCATATTACGACACTCGTGTCGATACACAGTACAGATTTGCCGCATTCAAGAAGCTTTAAAACTCCAAAGCGATTCATTAAATACTATTATTTTCCAGTGTGTGTTGTCTACAACACCGTCAAACATTTGCCATGTTGTTAACATGCGAAGGTGCCCGTAGCGTGCATGAAATCTATTTGCAGCATACTGACATCGAGGACCATAAACACTAACCTCAAGAAAGACAGCTCAATGTCATTGCTCACCGCTGTCCCTGCTCTGCTTCCGACACAAATCGGGTTGTTTACACGTGTGTTGTTTGTGGACACAGCTCTGGAATGCAACTGAAAACAAGAGTATAGCGCCTATAAGCATTCTTCCTTAGTAGGATATGGAAATTACGTACCTGTTTTCAGCCACGCGACAGTCACTGGTCACTGCATAATCCTCCTTCTTCAACTTGCACTTTTGCCTTTCCTCCAATCGAGCGATGCAAAAGTAGTTCACACTAGACTATTGAAGACTTTTTTAAGCTCTATAAAAGCGTATATAGACTACTGACACTACTGACACATTCGCGCAGGGATGACAGGGGGTGAACTCGTTCAGGGTAAAACCGAGGGTAAAGCCTAACACATCTCATCGATCTGACAAATCAAACAAAGCAATCCATACCGCACTGACAGTCTCAGAGGGCCGTCACCGAAGAGTTTACGATATGTGGACAAAAGGAAATAGGCGACTGGTTGTACAAGCGCACCTCTCCGCGATGCTCTTCCGATCGCACAGGCATGCTCTGAATGTTGGAGATGGGCAATCGGTAAAACACTGCGCGCAGCGGCACCCAGGGAGCTACCGCTCACGGTACAGCATGGCCGAGCCTAGTAAGCGCGCGTTCACGGACATTAAGTCAATGGGCATTATCAGTAGGCTACCTATGGAGAGTAATCTAGTGGTACCTGCGCATGTCATTACCGCAACTGTCAACAGAAGTGTATAGAATATAATAGAATAACTGATATGATACACCATGTGGTTATTAATCATGTATGATCCAAAAGTTATGGTGCATTCCTTGATATGTTTGATGTCAACCCCACTGTAACAACATGTGTAAACACTGATATGCACATTGGCTCTTATTTCACAAAAGTTGAATGCTTGCTTTAGATACAGTATAGTCCCGTTTTTGTGGCCCCACTGTTCATTATAATTATTGTCATGGATCTCTGTAAAGAGTGCACCCACTGCACTGCAGGCTACTGCACATTAACGCACTGTCTAATGGCCTCTCTGTATTAGCAGCAATAGAAAGGTGCAATAACAGAAGCATGCAATTACTGTATGCAGCCTAACTAGGGAAAACATTGTTAACAGTTACCCTATTGCCTCTCCCTATCCAAGCTGTAAATGCATATTTCCCAGTGGACGTACAATAATGATGCCCGCTTATTTGAAAACACCTTGTAAGGGGAACCTTGTGGCTCTTTTGATAAAGATTTCATTTCAGAGGCATCTTCTATGAATAACTGGGGATTGGCAGCATCTAGGTTAACCCCTAATTTCTTGGCTTTGGCTCACTTAAAAATGTATTATTTGAAGCTTGTTTTCTTTTCTCTGCCGTCTGGATTTGGCAGTAAACTCCCCTGTACGCCATTGGTGTATTGATTGAGACAAATGAGTGTGTCAGCCTCTTTTCTCTGGGCTAAGTATACGCTAACACCTTGAAAGGTGGACGTGAGTCGAATTTACAGAATGCCCCTTTAAATCCACGGCAGAGGCTGGGAGGAAGGCGGAGAAACCAGCGTATCTCTAGTGAGTACAGGTGCAGTTTGAAGTAAAAATGCAGATGAGCGTGGAATGGCGTGCTGAACCATTTTAATGCTCCCAAGTGATAACCTAAAAAATAGCCCCGACTTTGGTTTACAGTACACATTTGTCATCAAGCAGGTGCAGCCGACCCGAAAGCTTTATAGTTTCTTTTTTCCCCCCGTTATTTATTTATTTTTGTTGAGTTTAAAGTTGTCATTGTCAGCTCCATTAAGGCTACTGCAAAGACTGCTAATTACCTGTTGTAAAAATGTAGTAAAAATAATACTTAATAATTAAACATAGCAGCAGTAAATGTCACACCCAGGTGGTCTTACAAATATAAACTGTAATTCCCAAAACCAATATGACATGAGATTGATATTATACATTATGTTTATGATGCAGAAACTAGTCTTGTTTTCCCGTGGCGGATTTGACAGCTGATGATATCAGCAGTATTAAATCTGTCCTCTCCACCCATCTGCGCCTAAGTTCTTACAAATACTGTATGGTCACACCTAGAGATTAGCCTTAATATGTCCCGGAACCAGCGATATACCCTGAAGGCAAGATATGGAGGCGGGCCAGTGGACAATCCCAGATTGGAAGGTCCACAAACTGCGGCTCTGAGTGGCCAGCGTTTTGCCCATCGATTTAAAATTGCCCTGTAAATAGACAGACACCAGCTTGTTCTGCGAACAGCCCATTGGTTCTATTACTGCCATTATAGGATTAATGCTGACAATCCTTTACCCTCGAGCGGTATCCACTGGCAATCCACCTTACTCCCAGTACTTGATGCTAATAATATGCACATTATTCTACGTCATGTTTCACTTTTTTTTTTAATGCAAAATAAAACTTATATTCATATAGTCTAGTCATCAAACCAGCCAGTTGTTATAATCAGAGTACAACAGGTTAGTACCTTACTGTATATTTTTGACAAAGGCAGGTGAATGTCTGTCTGAAAAAAATAAATAATAGTAATAATATTATGGTTAATAATAATAATAATAATCATAATAACAATAACAGTAATAATAACAACGATAATAACAGTGAGGCACAACCTTGACTATCAGAACCCAATATTAGCACAAGCTATTATAACCTATCAAAGCCTAATGCTCAACACTCTGGGGTCCTTGAGCTTCCCGGCATTCTATAGTTGTAAATGGTACTCTGTGCTATCTTCACCACTGCAGACCACACAGTGTCAGCAGTTCCATTTAACCTTGTGCAATGAGCCTCTCGCCCTATATCTATCACCACCAATCATATTCACATCCTCAAGGGTTAAAACCCTATTTAACAGAAACACAAGGCAGTTTGCCGGTCTGCTTGTTTGTATGTGTGTGTGTGTGTGCGTGTGTGTGTGTGTGTGTGTGTGTGTGTTTCTCGCTCAACAGACCCTGAGAAGAAGATGCATTGTACTGGTAATTATATAATCAATTGTATTAATTCTCAAAATGCAAATTAGCTAATTAAAAGACCTGAACTTATAGAATCACCACTGATGAGCTTGGCTAAGCACTATTGCTGCCCCTTGGATACAACCTTATTAAGCTGTATTAACTGTACTGTTTACTCTGTAGCATTAGTCCTGGTCCTTAATTAAATTTAATCCACGCAAAATAGGACAAAAAATAAAATATAATATAAATAAAAATAAGCCAAATATGCAGTGGGCATTCAGTTACTTTGGAGGAACAATACAATCAAATCTCATAGAGAGTAATAACTACTTGTACTTGACATAGCAATTATATTTGCCATGTAAAATGCAATGAACATTTATTAATGCCATGCTAATCAAAGACAGAGCTTTTTCGAAAGCTTTCCGAACATTGTAACACACTTCCGCCAACTTTCTCTGTCACTGCGTTAATAAAACGTTGACATGTTTCTGCGCCTTCTCTTTTTCCCCCCTCTCGACGCTGTGTTGTAAGTGTCCCTGCTGTAGCAGCTGAGAACAGTTACTGTGAAGCAGTAACAGGTACAACAGGGAATGAGAGATGTTGGTTGCTGTGATGGTGAAAACAGGGGGGGGGTGGGGCTCAGTTTGGCACACAAGTCTACAGAAATTACATCAAGCAGTGGGGGGCACATGAGCAGTTATATTTGGGAGGTGGGCTGTGCATCCGAGTTTGTGTGTGTATGTGTTCCATCGGCACAAGTCTAGAAGCTTACAGGCAGCTTAGAGAGTGGTAGGGGGTTTGTGGCAGGGGGTGGTGGTGATGGAGGCGATGGTGGTGAAACAGGAGAGTTGGGGGGGGGGCAGGGAGCGATGCGGGAGGGCTTACAACCGAATAGAGCGCAGCTGGTTTTTAACCAGCTGCGCTCCTGCTATGCGTGTGTAATGCATGCACGGCGTGCGCGGCATGAGTGCGGTTCACGCGTTTACTCAGCAATTTTCCAGCTGATGGCTCGGAGGAGCTAAACGTTCAAATATGGCAAGCAGGCGTCTTAGCAACCCATCTGCATTTGCATTGTTTAGACCATGTGACTGATAAAGCTCTCCACCACACACAGACTCTGACAATTTTCTGTTTTCTCCTCCCTGGCTCTCAGTATTGAGTGTTGAAATAACTCAGCTGTTCTGATTTCCTTTTTTTATTGTTATTTAAGTTCTTTTTTGGGCTTAGTTCTCCTGTACCCTGTCATAGGTTTTCCACTCTAAAGGTTTTAAATATGTGATTTTTACTGATACTAATGTGTTTGCTAATACAAAGTTAGCTAAGATAGCATATAGGAAACACACCACCATTATTACTCCACAACATATGAAAATGTACTGTGTACAGCAGTTGTGGGCCTCATAGTGATGATAATAAGGGCCCGTGGTTGCCAACACATCAACTGGTGTTCCACAAATTAAAACGTTTGTCGAGGAAATCAACGCTGATTCCGATTACTGTAATACAACACAAGAAATACATGGAAATTAAGTTTCAGTTTAATGTTTTAGTTTAATGAGTACCACAGAAATGTTCGCAAGTCGAACGCCAGAACAAAATGTGTGTATGCTGCAGGGTGCTGACTAGACCGTCGGTTTTTCCGCGCTTTGATGCTAATCAGCAAGTATTATTTGAGAGAGCTGATATTTCTGTTTCAGCTGTGAAGGAAATAACCCATATGTATGCTGTACCATATTTTCTATTAAGGTCATTGCACATTTTACATGGTATTTTTGGACAGTTATGACCCACCAAATCACCCACATCCACACCACTGCCAACATATCACTTTCACACAACCCTTGCACTCAGACAACCCTTATTAATCGAGGAATTTCTATAGAAACAAGCCTACTGACATTGTTGTCGGTTAGTGTGCAGTAATGAATGCATAATGAATGCTACTGTTATTCGCAGTGTTTTGACACACATGAGATGAGAGTGGTGCAGATCTAGCTGACGTATTTAGTGAGTAATCTGCACTGGGTTCACACCGTACCACTTGCCTATTCTTGACCATGTCTGAATGCTGTCAGGAACCCCTTCGAGCTCGGTGCATGATGAGCCAATTTGCGCAGACACACGGACACCCATGCATGCATGCAGGCGTGCATGCCCGCACACACGCACACTCATTGACGTTGGGTCCATTCTGCTTCATCTGCGCTGCTCTTTCACAGTAGAGCTGACACCAAATGGCTGCCACCTCATTAGAGGCTTTAGCCCGTGAGCTAACAGGCCACAGAGACAGTGGGCCATGCCACGTTCACTAATTAGAATAACAACAATAACACTGCCTTAGGATGCTGCTTGCTTTTCTTTTCAATTAATTTTATCAGATGCACTCGAGGGAAGGATGGGGAACAGGCAGAGTGGTGAAGGGTGGTAGTGGGGGGGGGGCTTGCATACTCTGGATCTATATGAGGGAAGTAATGTGTTTAATCCAGCTAGTTGACAGGCTCTACAAGCTACTTCCTAATCATTGTGGATAAGATAACGCATGGTTGATTAGACCCACATATTAAGTACTAGCCACCAGAATCTTTCACCGTTTTGTAATCGAGTAATTGAAACGGCGCTCCATACTGGCTCTGGTGGCCGTTTGCATTGACTATTTTTTTATTCTACCAGAGTTAGTATGTCCCAATCCGCTAGCACTTACTAGGCTCAGAGAGATCCCACATTATTGGGGAATCTGAAATCCAAAGAAGGAGACTTTGATGTGAATTGCATATCTTAGATCTCCACCAGCTTCGAATCTGCCTGGCCCAAGAAGGTAAGCTCTCGTTGGGGCAGGGAGAGTTGGGTGGGTCGAAAAAGACTGGGAAACCATGGCACATCTGTGGGATCACTTTAAATATTCTGGAGAGTTCCCCCAGATCACACCTCCACCTCCAGTTGGACCAGACTGGAGGCATCCACAGGTGCTTGCTCTACACATATGCTAAGCCTCTCCTCAAATTCTCCATCAGAACAGAAATACACACTGACTCATATCCAGATTGCATTGTGATAATGTATTCAGGGATGATATGCATTTCTTTCGAGAAATACACAATTTATTTTGTCAGCAGTAATACCATTTCCTTGCAAATACTGTAACAAACAGGGTGAGATGCTATTCTCACTATGGTGTGGTGAGAATTTAAAAGAACGGCATATGCTGTTGCTTGGCATAATAGCATACGGTGGCTACATTGTCTTATGCTACAGAACTTTACTTTGGGTTATGTCATGACGGGACAGAGTTGGGTAAAGTAAGTTGTTTGTTCAAACATAGATTGTCTCAACATCACTTTAACGTGTTTATTTTGAGTATTTGTAGTTCCCATCTTTGTGTTATTGCTACTGCAGTTCATTTTTATTTTATGTATTTTATTTTAACCAATATGCAGTTGTATATGCATGGCATATGGCTAGGAAGGCATATGGCTGAGAAGTGTACACCTTTGAAAATCCCTTTATAAATCTTTCAAATGAAACGTGTAAACATGACAGAATAAATACAATTGCAAGCTCCTGCTATCTCAGCGCAAGATTTGTGCAGTGTGCCTCAACGCCTGTAATTCAAACCTAGTAACTCCACGGCACTTAAAGACAGAATTAAACCTGGCCCATACTTCTTTTTCTAGATGTCTGTCAGGAAGTGGCTGCCTGTGATCTTGCGTTATACTGTTCTGTCACATTATATGCCAAGCCAACAGAGCCAGTGGTGGTAAAGGATGTCTATCAAAGGTAAATGAACTCTCTGTGTTGACATCCGCTGAACTGAGTTTGTCGGTGTTCAACGGACACTAAGTGGGACATATTCCAAAATAAGGACTTCAATTGGTTCTCCACAGCAACTAAAACAAGAGTAAACCAACATCAAACACTTCCCGCAATTACCAAACACAGAGTCAATGAGCCTGCCAAGTAACAGAGAGCCTAGATGACGCATCCATCACGGCGAGCAGAGGAAGAGAAGGAGGCAGAGAGTGGGGAAGAAAGTAGGGGAAGAATCTACAATTAAGTAAATTAAGCGTCGTGTTATTTGCATGATCTCAATTAATGTGCAGCCCATGAGGCTTCAGCGGGCACACACCAGAAATCAAATTAGCACAGATGAGACGGCATCTGTCTTTTGGCTCTCGTGTCCCTCCGGACGGGCACGTTTGGCAAGGCTGGCACCAAGCAGGGCCATTGTTTTCCAAGGAGCTTGATGAATGGGTGGGTGACAGCATGCAGCGTGTCACTCAAAGAGACAAACTTGCTCTCCTCAAAATGAGGACAGCAGGCATTTAATTAAATGCCACATTGTCACCTACACTAAATGTAAGCACATGTAACTATAATCTCTTGAAAAATTTAATTATTTGTTCTACAAGGCTCAAGTGTCAATTATAACCTCTGAGGCACATTAGAAATATTTTAGAGTAATGGTATTTTCCAAATACAATTTAAAAGAATTATTAATAAAGTACAAGTTCAAATATATAGTTAGATGATTGACCCTGAAAGTGACAAAATTATTTATAGAATAATCTATTCAATTAGACCAAAAAGACCCAATTGGACCTTGTTTGAGTGAAAAATGTAGATAAGCTTGAAATTACAGGACGGCAGAAGACAGCAATAGTATCTAGGTTAACCTTTAAACAAAGCCAACAGGGGTCGATACATGTAAAAACCTGAATGCGTACTGTATGTGTGTGTTTTTTTGTTGTTGTGACACTTGATTGACAGGCATCTCTAACTCTCATCGGGAGAACACTAATCTTAAGTAGACTGAATTGCTAACAGGTGTTTGTCCTTGCGTGTGTGCCCGTGCGTGCACCTATTCACGCAAATGATGATTGCAAATGAGTAAAACTGTATATTGTAAGTGCAAGAAGCTGCTAATTTCCGTGCCTTGCTGAGTTTGTGCGTGCGTGTGTGTGTGAGTGAGGTGTGTGTGTTTGCACATGTAAACGAGCAAACTGTGTGCTTGATTGTATGCCTGTGTGTGTGTGTGCGGCTGAATTTAGTGGAGCCCCCCCTCCCCCATGGAAATAGGCCAATTTTCTCTGTGAGGCGTCTTGTGACTGCTTTGAAAGAGAAGATGGAGATTTCTCCTAGTTCCGGCTTGGCCAGTAAATGGCGCATGTCTCTTTCCATCAATCACAGAGCTGCACTAACAGACAGCTGGCTGCTTAATATACACCTCCATTAAGACTCCCTGCTCCTTGGTGAGAATCATTGGAATCTCAATAGATAATTCAGGTTGAGGGGACTGCTATAGATATTGCCCCCCCCCCCCCCACACACACACACACACACACAATGCACTACTAAAAAGGGTGTGAGAGGTGTCAATATCTTTTCTAACTACATATCAAGATTTTAACAGACCAAAACACTGCAATTATCTAGAATTACACTTTGTCATAAATTATAGAATTAGAACAATTATCCGATCACTTATATATCTGAAAAGGTACTTGGATTTAAATACCATTAGCATTTCTTTCTTTTTCTTTAGATGCAGCTATCAAGGTTGATTTGTGTGTGTGTGTGTGTGTGTGTGTGTGCCTTTTCTCTTCAAAAACTGCAGCCATCTGAAACATACAAGAAAGTACAAAGCATTCCCATTGAACTGTTTTAGGGTAATTTGCTCAATTTAGTAATACTACATGTTAAACAGTGTACGGTACATTAGAAAAAAAATTGAATAAAATTAGAAATCTGAATAATAATAATAATAATAATAATAATAATACGCTGAAGAGGAATTAAACTTCAGCTTACTTCGACCCTGAAGTACAGTTTGCTTCATTCATTTTGAAAAAACCCAACTGACAAATAAGTACAAAGTGAGAACAAAATGTGACCAGTCTATCTGGCATGGAAGGTCTAGAAGAGTATTGACTGTCACACTCTGCCACATCAAACAACCATCATCCTTCCTTTCCTATAAAATAAAAAACACAACAAGGAAACAAACAGCGATTTGATTGCAGCTCATATGAAGTGTGCGTTCAGTGTGAAGACACAATGAACACTCAACCAATCAATAGTTCTCTTTTCTTCCTGCTGTCTCCCTGTAATATATTGGAAATGGAGTTAGAAAGATTGATTCTGTGCACAGCGCTACGGGCCAGAGGAAAATTAAATGAAAATGTAAATGAAGACCGTTGTCAATGTAAATGCCCCCCCATTCCCTCCCCTCTCAAGTTTTTTTAGCGTGCTCTGAGGCCCTTTGCGATTGCCATTTGCAATTTGGTTAATTTGTTATTTTTTGCGTGGTGCACAACATTCACAGAGATAAATAGAAAGAGAGGAAGACAGTGGGGGTGACGATGAGTTTGTCATCATTATTAGATGCTGTTAATGCATTGTGTCAGTCATGTGTTACAGCACTGCTAGGAAGTGTGTGCAGAGAACAGCCATCGATTTGGAAGAGGAGGGCATGGCTGACAGCACAAAAAGGAGAAAAACTCTTTGGAAAGGTCAGAATGCTATTTCAGAACCTGACAGGGAAAAAAAGCCTCAGATGCACTGGTATGCCCACTCGCAACAACAACAACACCACAAACCCCTTCCTTCACGTTGAGCTGAATAGTTTCAGAATCGTGTTCTGTCTCTGGAAGCCTTGCGTTAGGAATGCAGAGCTTTCTGACCAGCAGACACACATCACATCCATGGGAATGTAACATGTCCCCTGTAGTAACGGAGAAATCAAGCTGCAACCTTTACTGACTCCATCTGAAGTCATCTTTACTTACTTACTTTACGTTATGGCAGAGAGAAAGAACCTTAATGACCAGCAGACGGGTGGATACAAATACAGCAAGAAATCAGTATTTCAATTCATTCTCCAGGGACGACTCAACAACACCCCCCGGCCCGGCCCCGCCCCCCCCTTTCCACCATCCTTCTCTCTATTGCAGGGGAGCAGAGTAACCGTGGATGCCAGTCCACCATAATACCTGAAGGTGTTGTTTGTCTAGATTAAAACCCTCCATGCCGCGAGAGAAGAAGCGATTCCACCTGTACAGACAGCGGGTCTATAACGGTGGAGCCCAGATGCCTGGCGTTGATGTATACAATAGCCTTAACCTCACACATCTCTATTAGTGTGTCCACTGACACACACATTACAACCCCCCCTCCCTGCAGGACCTCGACTAAGATAAACAGCCCCAGACGCTCATGCTTCCGAAGCAGACAGTCGTTTTTCATAACGCAGCAGGTGGCAGCACTTCAAATATGATAAGGTGCCTGTCTGGCTTTGAGTCACTTTTACCAGAACCGCGTGGTTATTTCACAGGCATTGGAATGCAGAACATCTCTTCATGACAAAAATAAATAAATAATGAAAATGAGTCCAGTTAACATGCACAACATGCAAGATCTTTGCATGTATATGTGAGAATTTCCTGTATCTTTGTAGTGCTATGGTATCAGTCTGTGGGGATGCTTTGGGACTTTCATATGCACAAGGAATACACGCTATTGCTGATGGTTTATGTATTTGTCTGTGTGTGTGTGTGTGTAAGGTATAGTGTTTCCGTATGCAGAGCAAACTAGTGTTTCTCTGCAGGGCTTTAAGCTTCGGAAAATTGTTGTAACAGCTCTGAGGATGTAATTTGACTTTTATCCACGGTGGGGACACGGGTGAGGATCATAGCAGCACAGAGGGGGGGTGGGGGGGTGTGGGGGGGGGGGGGGGGGGGGGGGGGGGGGGGGGGGGGGGGGGGGGTGGTTGGGCCTGGGTAACCCACAGAGGGAG
>JAOEHI010000002.1:4606944-4641394 GCA_025447815.1 Percopsis transmontana | reverse complement strand
TCTCTCTCTCTCTCTCTCTCTCTCTCTCTCTCTCTCTCTCTCTCTCTCTCTCTCTCTCTCTCTCTCTCTCAAATGAAATCCTACTCTACACCACGCCCTCCCCCTCCCAATAGGGAGCATGGGGGCAGTTTATGTACGTACATGTGTAGGCGTAGCTGCGCGTACGCTCTCTTGAAAAAAACCTTGCTGGCATCTGTGCACAGGCGCGTGTGTGCATCCGCCCAATGCGTCCACGCCCAACGGGGGTTTTAAGTGAGTGTCATCGGGGACGATTGCGGGAGCGTGTAGTGTAAATAAAGAGCGGAATAATGACAATAATAAAACTGTGGTTTGGGCTTTGTCAATGCAGGGGGGCTTTGCACAACCTCACCCCCCCCCCCCCTCTCTCTCCTCTCCCTGCTGGGTTGACTGCAGCTTTCAAAGCAACACTGGAGATGACAGGGGGAAAAGTGCTGTGCCAATTAGGGTGCTGAGAGAGTAAGAGAGAGAGAGAGAGAGGGAGAGGGTTTCTGTGTGTGTGTGGGGGGGGGGGGACGCAAAGAGAGAGTGGGTGAGAAGTGAGAGAGCAAGTGAGGAAGGAAAAATAATGGCCTTCCGCTGTCAGGGTGGACGCTGAGCCGAACAAAAGGCAGGAGAGGAGGTAAACACTGGCGGGACAAACAAGTCAGCTGGGACGAGCGAGGGAAGGGAGTGAGAGAAGAAGGGGAAAAGATGGGTGGCGGGAGGGGTAAATTGGCCTCTCTCGCCTCGGGCTCGGCGCCTCGACAATGGCACCTCACTAAGAAGGAACGCTGCAAACCGGAGCCAAGGGGCACAAGGTGTGTGTGGGGGAAAGAGACACACAGGGATTCTCATGTGATGTCCATGGGGAAGCTTGTCATCAGAGGCCATACAGACAGTCCAGGGTGGACAGGGGAACATACAAGGGCTCACACACACACACACACACGCACACACAGAGTAATGTAATGCGTAACAAAGTTACAAAGTAACATGGTCATGTAATCAGACTACTTTCGCCGATCATGTACTGTAGTAGTGTTACAGATTACCGTCAAGTAATCACAATACACAAACCATTAGGTTTCTTTCAATACACAACATTTGAGAAAAATTATGCCATAATTCATTTACTGTATTGTTTTTGTTGATGTCTGGAGTTGGACTTTTCACAACCCATTCAGGATAATCAGATTCAGTTGTCTGATCTATGTACGTATAGTATTAGAGCATTACTGCATCCGTATTTCCTGCAATGTTTAATAAGTGGTGTGCTTCTACAAAATGCGGAGAACTGCGGGGAACAACTTTGGCACTAAACCCAGCAAAAGGCAAGGGCGCAACAGCCAGGCATCATGTTTTGAGGCAATAAGTTTTGTCTACCACTGCCCTATGTGATTTGCCCTACACTGGTGGGTGTTGTTCAATTCACCATCCAAGTGTAGCCTTAGTTATGTCAATAATCTCACTGAGATCTCCTTTGCTTTGACAAAATGCATGGCCTTGCAGTATGGCTACTTGATTGTTTGATATAATGATTTATTCATAAATTTAATATAACACTGACCATGTATATTACATTTGGTATCGATTTTTATGTTTGATTTTGAAAGCATCTCTTAAAAATGTTTTAATTAATTAGTAATGCATTACATTTTCTGAGTAACTTTGCACTAACATTGCACACGAAAACACACACACACACTGCTCTATTTTCTCTTGTACTTTTTCTACGAAATGACAGATGAAAAACAAGAAAGGTATGTAAACGCAATAACTTCCAGCACCATAAACAATAAAAGAATGAAACTCTAACAACGACAACAACAAACCTAAAATGTATAAGCTTTCCTCCATTGTCATTCTCTACTTGGGGCCAGTTCTCAGGTAATGTTAACTTTCTAGACGTTAGCAGTCATGTTCCACTCTTATCATTGTAGCGATTTGACAATGTAAGATATTAGACTTAATTGACTTCCTCAGGGAACCACTCCTGTTTGTTCTGCTTCTAGGTGGTCGCAAGCATTAACAAAACGTCGATTGATGATAAAACCATAAAAGGGAGGTAACGTGAAAACTTCTACAAAAATGATTAATTTAAAACGGCGTCGTACCACACGGCTTTAATTAACCGTGGTAGGAAAACTTGGTTGCAAGGGTTACTGTTTGAAGTATTTATGAGCATAAGAAATCTAATTACAAAGGACGTCAAATATATATATGTTAGCTTCAGATGTTGTCTTTTGGTCTCGAGAGATGAATATCTCTCAAGCTTTGGTTTATAAAGGCTCCTGATAAAAGGGGTGTACACTTTTTGGGGCGTATCTTTTGACTTGAGGGGCGCTGATGCATTGTCTAGGTTATATCTCTCAAACCTTAAATTCTGGGTTACTAATTTGGTCGCTAATTAACTCTGGTCCAACATTTTATATGAATCCAGATCCTTTGGGTCTGATTCCCATCGGGGTGTCAGACAATGATTCTTTTAATGGTCAACAAGAGGCGTTTTTGCCCTCAGGTGTGGGGGTTAGGTCTGAGTCCCAAAGATGAAAGTTTATGTTTTGTGAAATGTGTTTGTATAATTCCAATGTCTGCTGGAGTGTGGATTTTCTTTATGGTAAGTTTGTTCTCTTGTAGGGCTGTTCGGATAGCTTTTGCGTTATCTCCCCATCAAAGGGGGAAACACACGGGAAAGGGGAGACTTGCTTTTGCAAAAAGAAGAAAGAGAAGAGGGGGGCATTGCTCCCTTTGGTGGTGGCAAAGGTCACCTCTGGCACGAGTCACTACATCATGTTGTATTTGTATGATGGAGGTTGATTATCTACAAGCACAGAATAACATCACCTTTCTGGATGTTTATTTTATTTTAGTAGTCCTTTGTTTCATGCTTGACAAATAGGCCACTCTGAAGAATAGATGTAAGTGAAAATAAATGACACATCATGCTACACTAGGCATTGTTCTGTACAGCATCTTCAATAGTGTCTAATTATTCAGACAAATCACACTTGAAGCATAGCATAGTCATAAGTCAATAGCTATTTTATTAGAGTTATTCCCTAAGCACAGGCTAATTGCAAATCTTTCAAAATATTGGCTAGAGTACAATAACTAACAAATGATGAATGCCTGAGAATAGAAACAATTGACCAGGAGTCTTCACGTAAAAATGCTTGCTCACTCTTTGTCCCCCCTCTCTCTCTCTCTCTCTCTCTCTCTCTGTCTCTCTCTCTCTCTCTCTCTCTCTCTCTCTCTCTCTAACACATACACATACACACCATCACAGCTGAGTGGTTTGGCAGAGTGACAGCCAGTAGCACTGGTGTGTACCTGTCTGCTGGTCTGTGTGCACCCACCTTTCACCTTCTGCCATTTTAGCCTCAGTGATTCCATTAGTGCACCTGAATACAGATGCCGAGCTCCCTGCTCTGCTTTGTTCTCACCTGGCACTTGAATACAAACAGTACGGCAAGTGGAACAGATAAACTATCGCTGAAGAAACAAAGGAATGATTAAAAAACAACTCCACCAAACGTATTTCATTGCCGTTTCATATCTTAATCTATTCCCATTTGCTTTTTCTCCTTTCTTTTTGGTGACTATTATCTTATACACTACACACCAGTTTCACTGCCTTCCTTGGTGCACTATTCCTTACAAACTTGCCCCCCTCAGAAAAATAGAGGTATTGAAGGCATTTTAGGTTTTCTCAAAACATTGACTTTTGTGACGTCAGATTAATTTCCCTCGCAATCAATAGAGTCTATCTATCATTCTATTTTAAAATGCGATGGAGTTAAACATCTCATGTACTCATGTGCATGTACTACAATTACAATTAGGCAATTTAGCGGACGCTTATCTCCAAAGCGACTTATAATTACATGAGGCTACATGGAGCAGATAGGGGTTAGGCATCTTGCTCAACGATGCTTACAGGTAGGCCAACTCCGGGACTCGAACCCACAACCTTCTGGCTGGGAGTCTAACGCCTAGACTAGAGACTATCCACTATTGAAGATGCTGTACTATAGCATAATCTTGCATCGCAATACTGCTACAGAAATACCACGCCTGATAGTAATAACACATATGATCTTTGAGGTTTACATGCATGTAAATTGCTATTTGGGGGTGGGGGTGGCATACATTCCTTTACTGATATGGCAGAATCTCGCTCTCTCTCCCCTCTTCCTATCTCTCTCTCTCTCTCCCTCTCTCTTGCTCAAAAGCAAGTGATTGGTATTCCTCCTCACCTCCTCAGCAAAAGCAAACAGCACTCTCATCAAAGGCTGTTGCCTTTGATCAGGTCTTCAAAGAAGCCTGTCATCAAAGTCTATCAGGTTGTAGATGGGCAGGAGAAAGAGAGAGAGGCATAGAGAGAGAGAGAAAAAGAGAGAGAGAGAGAGAGAGAGAGAGAGAGATAGAGATGCCTTTGGGTTACGCCATCACTGAATTTTGCTACGTCTTGCTAATTGTTAATTACTGCAGCAGGAGGTTCAAGAGTCCTGCAGAAGCTGCAGTCGCTGAGGTCAAAGCGTAAACGAGGTGGGTATCACATTAGCATTAGCACACCGATAAACAAAGGGGGAGGCAGTGAGCATGGGATGTGGAGAGGAGAGGAGTTAACTTTGGCTTAGAACTTTTTGAGCCATGAACATGAACTGGCTAATTGAAAAGTTAAATAGTATAGCGTAAGAGTATAAAACATGTAAACGACCATAAAACACAGTCACACAGCAACATACCACATTTGGGCGCGGTGGGGTTGTGACTCAGCCTGACCCCCAGTTAACTTTCTACTTGATTTCGCCTAACCAGCCAAAAGGTTGAGGGTTCAATCCCTAACAGGTCCAGTCTGCCTGTAATCCTCCTTGAACAAATACATTTACAGCAGACACGTTTATCCAAAGCGACTTAAGTGCATGTGTCTGTTGGAAGAATGTCAGCATGTCATCGAGGCTAACAAAGTTATATATTCCACAATAGCTTTCCACAACAATTGCTACTAGCTTAAATACTGTACAACCAAAGAACTTAAACCTACGAGTTGATCCTGCCTACATGGGTGTAACGTTGTAGATAGCTGGGTAGCGAGTGTAAGCGCGAGCCAGAGGACGACACAAGCAGACAGGAGAGAAGGGTACTCATAATGTGAGTTTTAATAAAGAAACACAACGTACAGTTGCTTAGTAGCAAAAACAAACAAACAATGACCGACAGCACCTAGTCCTGCCGGGAAACTTAAATATGATCCCTAATCAAAACTAAGGGGTCGCACCTGCGTGGGGCTAATCCCTCACAGGTGCGCAGCCAGGCCAGGAGGTACGGAGCGTGCATGGGCCTTTGCACGGCCATCGTTACAATGGGACTCCACATAGGGCCTTTCTCAGTGGCATGGATCCTCTACTACACTCAGACAAACATTATATCTCACTACAGGGAGCCCAGAAATTGAACAAAGGCAGAGAAATGAAAGGGAGAGAAAGATAAGGTAATAAAGGGCATAGAAGAGAAATTATCTCCTTAGATAAACGCCCAGATCACTAAGTGACGCCCTCCCCGGCTTTGCTCACTTTTGTAAAAGAGACAAATTCTCATGTAATGGATCCATAGCAGCACATTGCATTACTCCTGATCCTCAGCGCTGAAATATGAGGGCTATGTCACCTAAGGCTGCCAAGCTAACCGTTTGCTGAATATAGGAGCAAGCGTGAGCGAATGAGAGTGAAAAAGAGAGAGCTAAATGGGCTGATGGAAAGTGAGAAAGAGCGATAGAGGCTCCAGAGGAACAGTGCCATCTGCATGTGAATGAGTCTCACCCGGGGAGATCTCTTTTGGAGAAATTAATGATCTCAGGAAGGCAGAACAGAGGCAGCGCGCTCCGTAGGAAAAAGAACTCTACTGTCAACCAGGTCGCTTTCTCCTTCGCTCTTTGTACCAGATATTAAACGTACCCGGACCACCTCTGGCGATCCTATGCATATCTTGCTTATTTAAATATCATTATTTCAGGGGAACCGGGAGGCTTTAGTGAAAGGGCTTTAATCAGAGAACAAGAGAGGGAGATTAGACTTAAAGTACAGTGATATTTAGATATGGAACAGCGCAGAGAATAAAGGTAGTGTTTCCAGTCAAAGACCCGGGCAGGGAGCAGCAGGAGTTACCAGAACAGGACAGGTAAATAAAGGGATAATCAGCCCTGCATTCTCAATACGTCTATTTCGAATGTGTGTTATTATTTCCTTTGCATGCATGACAGGGTGCTGGTCAGTAAGGCCATGTCAGAATGGGCCTCCACAATGTTCTACAAATGAAAACACCATGTTTCCTACAATTGAAAGTTGAACAATCCTGAGTTTTACTATAAAAGGTAACTTTTCTTGATAAAAAAATGTGCGTCAAATAACTTGACTATTGAATGGTCTGTGTAGGTCTTTTGTAACATGGCCATTATGTATGCTGTATGGCAGCACTTTCTTTCAACATGCAATATGAAATATCATGTAGTCTTAAGGTCAAAATAATATTATTAGAGAGTCTTCAATAAGCCTTTATGTTGACAGAGTCTTCAATAAGCCTCTTTTGTCCGATACTTCACTAACCCGCCCATTCTTTTCTGTCCTTGTAAATCATTTTGTTATAATAGTGGAATATAACAGAATAGCTCCTAGTCTTGGCTAACTGGTTGACAAAGGCTGCCTATCTGACAGCAGCTCTCACAGTTTAGCGCTCACATGTGGCTGTTTACAAAGTCTAATAAGCGTGTCCCCGAGGCAGGCAGTGCAGCTGCAGAGGAGGAGATTGCATTTGAGCTTCATTGTCAGGCCCGTGGTCCTCCTCATCAGATCTGACAGGCGGTATGACAAGACCTATCTGCCAGGCGGCTGATAAGTGCAGCTCAGGCTGCGCTTAGGTCTGCCTCAATCCAATCGCACGACAGTCCCAGTTAGGCAAAGGCCGGCCTAACCGATACACCAATACTGTAGCGGCCTAACACAGCGGTGGAAAGCTAGCCATGCGGTGTTATGGTATATTGCCTTAGATCAGTCTTTTACACTGGCTTTGTGCTGAAGTCGATTTGTGGGAGCATTAGCTCTGTCGCATGATGTCTGGGACATGGTGCGTGGAGTGTTGCAGCTCTTTCTTGTGGTCATTTGGTTTCTATACACACTGATCAGGCAATAACACTGTTGTCCTGATTCTGACTTTGTTTTGATTGTTCAGTTGTCTCCTATGGATCCTAATGGGGATTATCAATGTGAAATCTACTTAATTTGTCTTCCTATTCTAACAGAGTTGATAGCAGTATAAAGTACTATAAAATCACTTGTAATAGCGCACTCAGATCCCCAAATTTCAACCACCAGGGTAATTCCAGTCCATTTGACCATTTTCAATTCAAATCTCTCTCCACTGAATTATTTTTATTGAACTAACCGCTAAAACATCACAGTGATTTGAACCTCATGAGAGTTAATCTAAGGCATTGTCCTTTTTACTTTAGTAGTTAGTAGAAGTAATTCAGTTATAGCCTGCATACAAATGTTTTCATACATTCACACTGCTGCGGAGTTATTGTGAGTTTTTGGGAGAATTTCTGGTAATTATTATGAGGTTAAATAGCTATTTTCTAAATTGGTGTAGTCTCCCTTTAAGAACAATCAACATTTATAAACCAGAGAGTGTGTGTGCCCAATGTAATGCTGGCCAAAGATTTTTCTCAGTCAAACTGAATGTTGATGAGGCTTTACGGCAGAGAACCCAGCCAAGTCCAATTAACAAGGCTTGCTACCATCTTCTATTGAAATGAGCCCATTGCTTCATGCCAGCCTTTCAATTTGAACTATATCAGCCGAAATGCACCGCACATTAACAAATAGAATTTCTCTGTCTCTGTATTGGAGCGAACGGGTCGAGAAGGTGGAAAAAAATTTCACCATAAATGTACTAAAATATGATCAGCATTGACATTTGACAGTTTACAGTATATTTATATCTGTGCACAATGCTAAATTGAACGAACAACGACAAGTATTTTTAGCAATTCTGGCAGAAATAAAATAAGTATATACTGTATAGGGAAGATGACTTACAGGTAGGGAACTCATACTGTATTGTAATTCTCATTGTAATTCTACAGTATTTAGGGAAAGCCGAAAGCAATGAAGTGTTCCCTTACTACACATCACTGTACTCCAACATCTGTCCATTTCACACCTGTCTTGTGTTGTGAATATATTCTCTGCTAAAACCCTGCAGCACGGATGCTACAGTATGTCAACTACATGTATATAGACCCAACATTTTACTTTTCACTCTAGCGATGACGCCGAGCCAGACGCGATAATAGAAAATAAAACTGTACATGGCTGGAGAAATAGGACACCGTGACATAAAAATATAACAGAAGTTAGAACAGCAGTCATCCTAAAAATATATACTTCCAACCAAATACAGACAGAACTACAGAACGAGTACTGTATGCTTGTTTTCAACAACATGTTCATAGACAAATGGTGAAACCAATCCTGGCCATTAAATCTTAACCAAAAGCAAATGGAAGAAATACAGGCAAGAGAAGACCTTCGTCTTAGGAACTGCATTAGTTTTCGGTGAAAGCATATGGTCAGACGCACTACTTTGAAAGTGAGGGCAGTGAGTTTATGTTCTGTGCGGTTTGGCAACAAATCATTCAAATGCCTCGTATGGGTTTAAGATTTGATCACCCAGCCTGTTGAACCGCCCAGCAGCTGTCAATCTGGCTTCTGTCTTGGTTGGAGTGCTAGAGACCCACATAGCAGTCCCCTATTCACAACATATCTCTTGTATACAGACAGGCGGTAAATGCTCCACATTTAGACTAATGAAAGGCATGGTACATGGTGCATGGTGCATGCGTACTGCAGCGTTGAGGGCAAGTTGACAAACAGCTATCTAAGCGGGCAGAGGGTCAATTGTGGCTACATTGAGAAGACTGGGGAGGGAATGCTTAGCATTCTGGTCAAGGAGGTTAGGACACAAGAGGGTTAGAAGGCAAGACTCCTGGCTTTCTGTGGTATCTGGCTGCAGGCTCTCTCATAAAATGAGGAGCATTTGGAGCCCTTCAAGGTCAGAATGCCAGGTGGATCAATGAAAGGCACACAGCCCAGGTTCCCCCAGGCATGCCCACAGGTTGTACAAACACAGAATAGAAGTAAAACTTGCCGAGCCACGGACCCCCCTACAAATTCCCCGGGCTTCTTCTTCTCTGCTGTACTGTGGGCCAAGTGGACGCTCGTCTACTCACAGAGGATCACACCCCCTGCTGCCTGCCCTCAGAGGCTCCTTATGTAACGGCCTTAACAGAGAGAGGGAGGCTCTCATCACACTCATTTTCCCCATCACAGCTGGGCCACTGAAACCCTGATACTGTGCTCTTCTTGGAACTCCACAATGCATTTTAGAGAGGTATGTGTAAGAGTCACTTCTCATCTCTACTGCAGCCGGCTTCACTGGAAGCTAGAAGCAGGAGCAGCGAACTGGTTATATTAGGAAGCAGACAAAGGCTTTAGTATTCTGCCAACAGGTAAGAGGATATACTGTATATTTTTCACTTAAACCATTAAAACTGAAAGAACGACAAGAATGTTTTTGTTATGAATCAGGTATGCACGATTATGACTAAAATAATAGTTGCGGTTATTTTCCCTGATATTAGTAGAGAATAATTCTCTATTAAGCTCAGACAAAAATTACACAAAAAGAGCTATAAAGATATTAAAATATTCTTCAATAAATATTCACTTTGGCTACATGCTCATGGTAACTAGCTGTAGGGTTTCAAATAGTACAAAAGGACAAATGGAATGATAATTGAAAACCCCAGATGTCCCTGATAATGCTTGCAGCTTAACATTTTTTATCTGTCTGCATTCCACATAAAATAGTTATGATTTGCCAGATTGGAATCCCAGTTAACTAATGAGCAATCATTAAATATAAATGGTCATCTAGAATAAGTGCCTTCACCGTGGTTCAAGGGCACCAGGAGTGAAGAGGCCACCCGAGGTTGTTCTCTAAATAAAAAGTCATCTGACATTATGAATATCAGTGAGCATTCATATTTCATACAGGCTACATTTTGGCCTTCATAGCCCGGGCTTGTACAGAGACAAGCGTAGCCCTACCATTTTGTTAACTATATTGTAGATCACACACATTGCGTCAAGACATGTTTTTCTTGTCTGACGCTAAATAATTAACAAAACTGAGCGATCAAGGATCCTGTCGGCATTGTAGTGGTAAGTGTTTATCAAAAAACAAGTACTTCAAAAACGTGCTCAACGGCTGACTGCTGAGGTGTATAGCTAATCACAGTATATATACAGCCATGGAAAAACCACTGCACATAAAAAAATATATAATATCTATATACAAGTACATTTATATAATAAATTTCAGTCAGACCACTCTCGTCTTATGATACAAAAGCGATATATTAGGACATATAGAAGTATGCTATTAACAATTTATCTTTGGCGGCTTCTACTCATCATACTGATAAGTATGGATGTATCGAAACATCAGCTTTATTCCCCTGGATAGGCCAGCAGCAGAAAAAAGTTTAAAAGCAATAACATGATGGTAAGCATGTATGAATATATGCAATCATGATAACATAAATACAGTAATATGCATACACATAATACCTGTAATAGGGTCAAGCAATATCTGAAAACACTTAATATTCACGTTTAGTGAAAATGAAAGACGTGTATAACAAATGAAAGACAAAGAATAGGTGGAGCTGGGGAGGTGGCGGGTTCTGAAGCGAACTTAGCAAGCAAAATAGTAATGGAGGGGGGACTATTTAAAAGAACCTCCTTCATTCAATGGGCCAATGAGGTTGATGTAGGTGTGTCAGCTGGGTGTTGGTCAGTCAGCTGACTGACAGCAGTGGGCAGACTACCATGGCCTGCCAGAACTAACGAAAGAACAAACAGAACTACACTTAATTCATAAAAAAATACTTTTTTACATTTTTGATATATATTTTTTTATTTACAAGAATATGCAGTGGTCTCTTAATTTTTTCCATGGCTGAATATATAGTGGTTACCTACGTAACAAAGGTATCACTGTGGCGCCATTGAATAGGAGCCATTAAGTTCTCCAGAGCCCCAAGTGACACTGTTCTAATTGTTGCATTGAGACCAGCTACATCTCACCCCCCCCACCCCCCCCCTTTATCTGTTCTCCCTCTCCATCCTTCAGCAGTATGAGATGATTAAGTAAGAGCAATCAGAGCCTTCTCAGCACGGAGACACGTCAGGGGGATCAATAAAAATGATAAACTCTAAATGAACGCCGCTCTTCATCCGCCTTAATTCTGGCACTCCTGCCACCGTGAAAGGCTCCACGCGCAATAATGCCATTTAATATTTATTTACGCCCGCCGAAAAATCAATAAATAGATTTTAAATAGAGCCGGAAGACACCCGTTTGCCCTTTATCGCCGGTTTTAATGAAGGCTTGGAGATTGGAGGGGAATTGCTAAATGAAATGAAATGCACTTCCAGCATTTTGGGGAGAAAGAGAGTGGATGGAGATGTGTGTCTGTGTATGTGTGTGTGTGTGTGTGTGTGTGTGTGTGTGTGTGTGTGTGTGTGTGTGTGTGTGTGAACGCGTGCATGTGCGCGTGCATGTGCAAAGCAGTCGGCTTTAGCTGACACTGTTTGTGGCCACACAGAGAAGGGGAGAAAGTCTGAATCAGGGCTTTCAGTAATCAGTGTCACATTGGCGGGGGAGGCTGCCTTTGACTAATGAGAGGTGCTGACAGCCTGGCCGCTCTGCTGAGTGGGAAGGATCTGTTATAAGGCCTTTGTCAGGTTCATTCTCTATCTCTCTCTCTCTCTCTCCCTCTCTCCCGGCCTATCTCTGAGTCAGGGAGAGCAATGACCAGTGGTCAGCCCCAAGGACACCTCCCAGCACTCCACATGGTGACAAATTGACCGTGGGGGACATGGGGCCTCAACATTTCCTGTGAGATGAAGGGCATTTGAATGGCGCTTCCTGCCCCGCAGGTCCAGAAACTGCAGATCATGTCAGATCGGACAAGACAGGAAAGTGGAGGAGGAGGACAGAGAGGTATGTCCCCATGTCCAAAAAATAAATAATAAAATCATAATAACAAAACTCATGAAATCATCATAGAAGAGACAGAAAGAAAACACAGTCTAGAGGACACGAAGTTGATGTAAATGAAACCAGTGTGTATTGAATGACGAATTATGGTGAAATAGGCCGATTCAGCATGTCGTGTGTCAAAGTCAGAAAGCGAACCCTTACATGACAATGCCTGAAACTCTCAAATGACTTGTAAATGTTAAAGCAACCAACAACACAGTGCTTTAGATACAGTATTTTATTTATAAATCGTGGGCTTCATTTGGAAGAACTTACCAAGAAAATTATGACCTTTTCAGTAATATTTGAAGGAAAACACGTCATTCTGTGAGAAGAAATTCGTCCCCCACTCAGAAGTCACTGGCTTATGTTGAAACTCACTATACTATCTGTGAGTGTATGATAACAGAAAGATTGAACAGTGTCTACAAAGTGATTCAATATTAGAGGGTCAAGTTGGATCAATACCATAGGTATTAACTGATCATTCTTGTTTACAGTCAAGTGGGAATTTATCTAGGTGTTCTCCGAGCAGTTGCGGTCGATGGGAATAAAGTTAGAGTGGCTTAAATAGTGCTGGGCTGCCCTTCTGGAGATGCCACTCATGGGAGTGACTTGTAGTATTTTGCTGCGCACCTTGAGGACTTTATTTGTGGCCGATGGCTCTGTCTCATAAAATGCAGTTACCGCGCTACCTGCATTTGTCAAGTCTGTTCTCAGCCCTATTCTGTAGCCCGTGTTCCAGTATTTCACCAATTTCTACTGTCAAAACAATAGAGGGAAGTCTGTACCAACGAACACATAGAAACAGAATTGCACACATCGCCTCCTGCATATATGTCTCAGCACAAAGAAAGCCCAACTTTGAGACTTCCTTGTCCCTTGCCACTAATCAAAATGTCAAAGGCAAAGAAAGTTTATCCACATAGGAACATAACATCAGGAGGAATATGTTCCCATTAGTTTATGATGCTTTTCTCGCTCCAGTTGTCTTAGCTGGCTGTCTCCAGTCAGACCTACCTGTGTGCTAATCAGGCCGTCTCAGCTCCTTAGATCGCTCCCCAGGGATCGCACAGCCACCAGCACACTTAATTGGTTCATTTGTTCCGTCATGTTTTGCTGAGCAGAGACAGAGCGAGAAAAAAGGCTGCAGTGGAACCATTGTCTCTGCGCTCGTCTCCAAGGCTAGGGGAAAGTGACACATGAATGCTCTCAGAGATAGATAAATAAAAGAATGAAAGTTAGATAAAGTGTCTAATGAAAGAATGAAGGCAATTCGTTTTCCCGCTACCCAAGTCCTGGCTTTGATTTACAGCATGTCTGCCAGATCGGACGAGTTTTGAAGAGAGGAAGGAAAGAGAAGCGGAGATACTGTGGTCTATCATTTGCTTTATCTCTTTTTTGCAAACCCCTACCACACACACAAACACACACACAGACACACACACACATACAGTAAAAAGACACAATTACAGTAAAATACTGGGAAACACAATTACGAGTGTAGTATAAAAATATTTAGCTTATGATGTGACATACGTTTGCAGGTTCCAGGTATAATAGGACGGCCGCATAGGAAGCTCGGCTGACATAGTGCCGATTGCAGAGCTTATCACCTCTATCTGATGAATGGCTTAGATTGGATTGGCAGGCAGGCCGGGGGGGCACAGGGCAGGCAGAGGGGCGCAGGGCGGGCAGGGATAGGGGGGGAGGACAGGGCAGAGGAACACAACCTAGGCATCACACATCTTAATTCTCCCATGCCGGCACCCAAGATAATCTGCCACAATTTGCCAACATAAAATATAAATAGATAAATAAAACCCAGAACCATGCCGAATGGATAACAATGAAAAATCATAAAGGCTTCCAGGCGTCTCTGTGAAATGTATTCACCATTCTCTGGAATACCTGGAGCGAGAGCAATTCAGTGGAATTGAAGGACGAAAAAAGAAAATGGGACATTATGTTGTAGATGGGTATAAAATGACACCTCCCATAAACTCTAAGGAAAACTCTACCACTGTAATCAAATGATGCCTCATTAATACTGGTGCTTATGAAGAGGAGGCCAGTAGCGGCACCCCTCCCCCTGCGATAAAGTGTGTTCAGAACCAAGAAGCAGGATTTGAGAACTGGTAGGACGTAGGGGAAAAAAATGGTAATTGTTGGTTGAACGCCACACGCTCACAGCTGCAAAAAGCGGTTTAGAAGCCAAGCATTATTATTGTATGGATTATGATGCTAATCGCGTGGCCTCGTACGCCCACTAGGTGACCCCCGTCTCAAGACTGTCTTGTGTCTCATGAAAGTGAGCGATGATCAAAGGCTTACACTCACTGCGATCTTTGAACCTCTCCTGCGGTGTCAGGCATCGTAGCTACTGCACATTCAGACCACGACAGTCAAACAGATGGGCGATCTGAAAATCCTGAACCAGGAACGAACGAACCACTTTTCGTGTTATTTCCCTCGCCGAATTACAATTCCGTTCCTGTTTTGTCCGGCACAAAGCCCGACCCAAACTAACAGAGTAGCACTGCCAGTGAAGACGTGACACGCGGAACACAATGATAGCTAACGTGCTCGCGCGGTGACAGATGGCTCGGCGCTAACCAGTGGGCACCATTGCACCCAACCTTGTGGAGTTAAGTGGAGTATGGCTAGTGCAGTGTGAACAGGACATCTCCACCACCACTCACAGACAGCGCTGTCATCCTGCTCTTTAATGACCACTTACAGCAGAGGAATGGGCAGCATCCAGCACACACACGCGCACACACGCACACACCTCCTTACCTCTAGCACGAGTTATATAGGAAGATAGAGCCACTCTTGGCCAGCTGCCCCGCCGTCACGCGTCTCTGGGTCCCACTTCGCGTCTGGGCAGACGGATGGAGGACGGCCGGGCCTGATGTCCGGAGGCTGGGCGCGGAGCTGAGTTATGCCTCAAAGGAGCGCAGGCTAATGGAGGCAGGTCGCCCGGACATCTGTTTCTGGTGAGGGGATAAGGCGGAGACGGATACATGGAGATTAGCAATAAGGAGGAAAGAGACGCGGTTGCCCCTACACACATACCATAGAACAAGAGCCACACACACAAACGGACACACACACACACACTCCCACATAATATATTACAAAGCACTTTTGAATACAATCTCCCTTATGCAAATGGTGAGCGTTGAGTTTAGTGCCACCACATCCTCCAGCCTCCTGTCATTAGCGTCTGGCAGGCAATCTACGTCCCGCTGGCAGACTGTATCTTCCTCAGGAGAATGTCATAACACCCATATTACCCCGTGTCACCCACGCTCCCTTGAATCTCATGGTGGCGGGCTGAAGCTCACCTAACCTTTTACACCGCAGCAAGCCTGCAGCCAAGCCAGCCAGCCAGCCAATGCTTATCTTAGCAAACATTGCAGGAGCTGATAACCGGGGGGAGGAGGCTCGTATCTTATTTGTACACATATACCCCTAGGACTGCTAAGCCTGTCAGAACCGCTCGGGATTCACAGGCTTTTTAGCCCCTCTATGAAATGTGTTGTTTTACATTAGTATGATGCAATGGGAAAATCATGATATTGCGCAGGCAGTCGTAACAGTGGTTCTAATAGAATGTGGATAATTTATTGGACTGGTTTATTTAGAGCAGACACTTTCTGTGTGGGATCATAAATGTGGCAAGAGTGGAATGAAGAGATGGGACAGTATTTCTCATGAAGCAGTGTGGGATCTGTGATCCCCGCTAACCGAGTTAGTCATGGAGTCCAGACTGTTATAGTAACAGTGACAGAAACGTTTTGACAAACACTGGGAGACCCACCGCCGTCTGCCAGACGCAGACACAAGGAGATGAAGCGGCATGGTTTCCTGTGGAATGTTGTTTTAGGGTTGTGTCTACAATGCTGCTTGAAGCTAAAATCCTGCAAGATGCATTTTACATACATTTCTGTCTACAGTGACGGGTTGTGTCCGTATTAGGGCTATGTTGTAGCTGTGTGCGTGCATTCATGTGATTGACAGGTGAGGAAGATTTGCCGGATCAGGGAAAATCTAAATGGACTTATATAGAGGCAGGGGATATCAACCAGAGCAGGTGTTCTGACAGAGCATTTCACTCACTCATAGCTGATGGATGTCTATGGCATTTCTAAGAAGTTACACTAAATGTATAGCTCCTAAATCCTACCTACAGCACTTTTAATGGAGCTTTAAACACTTCTTACAAAGTAGTGTCTTTGAATTTTTTCAAACGGAGCTTCAAATAAATTGTATCATATTTTTGTAGGCAAAGTTTAAGAACTATTTGTATACAACACAGTCTGGGTGTTATTCACAATACAAAATCACTTTAGGCACGACAGGCGATACAGATTCTCATCTGGATGTTGAATGCAAAGAATGACTGCTAAATTATCTTTTATACATTGTGTGCTTCCGTCCTGCTCTGGGCTTTGAGGACACACACACACACACACACACACACACACACACACACACAACCACACACACACACACACACAGATTATTATCGCTGGGCAGAGGTAATGAAAAAGAGTGAGAGGTAAGGGGGTTGATAGGCCTGATCCATCCCCTGCCTCGAGAGCCTATCTCTGGGTAAAGGCACATAGATTTGGCCTTTTGCTGGAAGCCACAAGGCGGAAGGCCCGCAGTGCCCGATTACTTTTAAAAAGCAAGCTTACATCTGATGGCGAATTCCTCCACAGACCCGTGTTCTCAGGAGTGAGATAACACTTCAGAGCGTCTCCACCCGTGGTGCTGCACACTAGATTTAGCATTCAAAGACAAACAACGGGACAAACGCACAAGTTGGGAAAAGTTTGGGGAAGAAAGTGACTAGATTTGGCCCACGTGACAGAAGTCAGGTCAGCATGGCCTTCCTCTAGTCATAAACTTGTCATTTGAACAGGAAAACTGTGTGGGGCTTGTAAAAAGTTTTATCAGTGTTCTGCAAAGCTTAGATGGAGGGTATCAAACTTTGTCTATTTCGCAGACAGGTAAACAATCTGCCAGTGCGTGGTGAAAGAGTTCTCGGGAGAGGATTTTGCTACACACGCTTGCATAAAGTTCACCCAGTGTCTATACAAATGAGCCTGCCTCTTGGGAGGGTGATTGGCTGGAGATTGCAGTGGCAAGGGTTTCCCACTGAGGGACGAATGTAAAATGGGGCCCCAGAGGGGCCTGTCGGAGGCGGGCGTTTAGCCTCCGAGTGGCCCCCTGTGGTAACTCTATCTCATGGGTGGCAGGGGGCCCTCAGCTGGGGATAAGTGGAGGTGTGTAAGTCAGTGTTCCTCGCCTCAGGCTGTACCACCTCCCTGAGCAGGGAAATAGAATAGGTGACTGATGGTTTGGCTTCTTTTTCTGCCTCCACACTTGCTGGATAGGAGTACTTTGTGTTGAATATTTGAGATAACCTTGGAGAGTCACGCTACAGATACTGCATAGTGAATAGGGTGAATAAAGGTGATACAAGGCTAATTTATGTTTATCTTTCAAATACACATTACAGTTCAAAATAACTGGTTAGATTGCGTTCAAGAACAAGTGATAAAACATATCTTTAAAAGTGAGCACACTGTACAATAAATAGTTTTGTTTCCAATGTTAAAGATGTTAGCCATGTAGCATTTCCCCGGGATTAAACAGGTTCTGACATTGTTGCTAAACGAATGTTTCAGTCGGCATTTGATCCCACAAAGTGAGTGACATGCTTACTGATATCCTCTGACACCATATGAACATCACATCCCCTCCCTACACTAGTGTATTTGCAGATTAAATTCATAATGGTATTGCCACATCAGTTAAGCTAGTATAGATGCCGTGACGTTCTATGTTAAATATGTAATACTGTATAGTGCAAAGATGGAAAAACACTGTTAAACAACCCACTATAAATAAATATTGCACTGTGCTGCACCATGCACTGTAACATATCACAACACAAGTCGCAGATAGTCTTGGGCGATATACTGTGTCACGACAGAAATGTGTCGCAGGGTGGCTTTTGTGAAACCATGCACTGCCACATGTGTAATAGTATTTAATTACATGGAACGGACAAAAAAAAGGCCTTATATATTTGTCCATTAAATTTTTGTGAATAAAAAATGACATATACCATAAAAGAAACATCCACAAAATATGATACAATAAGATGCACAAATCCTGTAACATTACACGCATCGTCATCATGGCAAAAAATGCCACACAAACTAAGTGTTTGTGTGTCAGTCTTATCCGTGGTTTTATAGACGACATCAGATAAGACACATAGATAGCAGATGAGCAGACAAATTGATTTTCCTTGACCTTACGAAGCAACCGTGAAATAAGTTTAATAATTATATTTATGCCTTACAAACATGCTATATCATGATGTGGTGTTGTTTATTTTGGAGTGCATTCAGAGAGGGCTGAATACTAATAATTGGTACATTAAATGGAGTTAGAGATTATGGAGCAAAATCCAAGTCAGTGTTGGAGGAATGCGACAAGGTAAGGCAATACACTGGCATTTCTCTGTCTTTATCCATCTTGCACTTATCTCTTAATATATCTTCATGTCATCTATCTCTCCCTCTTTGTCTGTGCCAGACACGTCCATTTAGTTCTGGTGCTTCTGTTGGGCAGACAGCGATGTCACCTTAAGCCCTAAAACACCAGAGAGGCAAGAAAGCAGGAATAAAAAATCCTTCTCTTAGGAGAGCTCCAAAGGTTCTTAGCCACTGCCCACAGAGGGATGTTGACATCATTTTTCAAGTCTATCTTCTGGTCAACACATAAGGGATGGAACCCTGCTACCTTCACTTTTCTCACAAAGCACTGAATGATGCAATTTCCTGTATTGTGCATTTGTTTACCATAATACACTTACACTGTGAATTGAATTAAAATAGCTACGGAGCCTCTCATCAACTTAAAGTTCAGCTCAATGGTGTCCGCGGACAATGTGCGAACTCGGTGAGGGCACAGCCTCAACATAATAGGGAAGACGGTGAAGGATGCCGGTGATTCGACTGATGGCACACAGTGGTCCACTTAGCGGCGTAATTTAACCTCGCCAGGGAAGTGCTTGCACGCTTTGTCTGTGGGATAAAAAGCGATTAGGCAACGCGACACCTTTGCCATTCCTTAATGCAAATCTTCCATTCAGCCCAATTAGCCTTTCCTCCTGGGTGCTCACCTTCTATTCAGGCTGTCAATCGGAGGGGCATTACCCTTGGCAACCTGTGTTTGTGCTACCGGCCCATTATGGAAGCCCCGCCCTCCACGCCCTGTTAGGGAGTACCAGACAGGCATGAAGGATTTTAAAATGAGAACTGTCTGACGGCGGTCTGGGGATACAGGAGAGTAACAAAAGTCCTCCTAGGTGGCTTCAGAGATGGGAACTTTCAAGGGTAGCTTTTTATTTGGGAGGAACATTTCGCATGCTATATTTTTATCTGTACGGATATATTTTTGCAAGGTCAGACACTGCAAATAGTCTGTAGCGCTCCCTTGATCAAGCTTTGCTAGGCTGCTGGAGGTACGATAAGTCCACAAGGAAAAGTAGAAATGAACATGTTCTACAGTCAGAGTCATTTTCATCACAATGCTAATAGTCAAAAGTGCATGCATCACCTACTAAAAATTCCTGTTTGCATATTTGAGGATATCGCTGTGGAGTATCTCCATTTAAATGTGTTTGTGTGCTTTATTCCATTGTATTGATGTGACTGTTGGATATGGTTGACTTTTGGATATTTGTAGCTGTTAGAGACTAACTGTAAATTCCGGAAGTGAACAGGTGCCTTTGCCTAAAGCCAATGTTTCCATCAGAGATCCTTTTCATGGCCGTGACCTTGTCTGTCAGCTCGTGCGCCGCTAAAGAGGCTAAAGCAATCTGGCAGCCGCCAACCCCCCCTCCCTGAACGAAGGGGAGGGGTGGAAACAGAAACCGGCATGGAGGAGAGGTGGGGGAGGCGTAACCTTTCCACTTCCAGAGAATTGCTTTTAGGTAAACAGCTTCTCAGAAATGGGCCATGAGACAGGTTGGCAGCAGGAAAAAAATAGATTAGGTCATGTTCTAAAAGTAGGAAAAGACAAGTACAGAGGAGTTCTAAAATATTTACCGTTTGTAATCAAAAAGCCATTCACAAAATTCAAAAAACACAACATGAAATAACTTCCCAAACTTGCCACGAAAAATCTAATGCTTTTTATTTAAATTCTCAGAATTTGGTGTTGATTTGAAGCCAAAATATTGTGCTGTAGACCAGGGTGGAAGTGTAAAACACTAGAACATACGAAGAAAGATACAAAATCAACAGAATTATCTGTTTATTTTTTATTTAGGTCTACAGTAAATTGTGACTTTAAAAATGGTTTTTAAAATGTTTTTTTTAACCTGTTTAGCCCAGTGTCCTTTTGAATCACCTCCAATATTGGTGGAGCATTTTTTAAAGAATGCTTTGAAAAATGCTCCGGCTTCTCCATCTGCTAGTGGCAGAGGGTAATGGGAAGTCTTCATAGAGGACATCCATATGCACAGACCAGCAACGATGACTTTATTTAAACACACACAAACACAATGCCCCACCTACACGCAAGGACACACACACTAGGGCCGCTCCTCAAAGCAGGAAGGAGATAGAGATTGGAAATAAAGACTGTCCTCTCTGTCTGAGGGCTGTGAATGGAAGCAGTAATGTTTTCAATTTGAGCCCCGAGAGTAATAATGGAGCTCATTCGACACCGCCTAGATACTGTAGGGCTGTTCGTCTTAAAGCTTTAGGATTTTATCATCCTCCAGTCTCTCAATACCTCTCCCTTTTCCCCCCTCTGTCTGCTTTTCATGAGGGATTAATTTGTGGGATGAGAAGAGGGAGGTCTGGCTGGAGAAATAGGGGAATCTCTGCGAGAAGAGAAAGAGGATAAATGGATGAAGAGGTGAGGGGCTGGCGAATAACACTGTGTTTGACTCTGGGTGTTATCTCAAGTCATGGCTCTCACATCCCACTAGGAATTTGAATGACACCTGCCCAAAGCTGTTTCACTCATTCACACAGTCTTGGAATCCAATTTCAGCACTGGGATTGAGTCTTGGGGCAAGTGTCTTGCGTCTGGACACATTTACATGCTGGAAAATGATCTGGAATGAATTTAATAATACAAATAATAATAATAATATTGATAATAATTATGATATATTCACCTGTGTCTCGGTTATGGAACAGCCACAGATATTCTGTGAAAGCACTACGGGGAAAGACTATTTTTAGATCTGCAGTGATTGTAAAACACAGCTGAACAAGGGTGATTACATTTGTTTACTTCAACACATTGATGTGAGATAAAAACTGCCTGTGGACCCCCGTTCTGCTGCGGTAAGGCTTTCATAAAGTGTGGCACCGGGAGAAAGCGAGAACAACTTAAGATGGATTCTGGGATGTCGTCACAAGGACGGCACAGGGGGAACATTCTTTCAGAGAAGAACAAAGTGGTCAATGCCACGGCTCCACGTTTCATCTCCAAGAATATTCAATATCTGACGAAACTCTGTGTAACTAGAAAGGCCTGGTAGTCTGTCTGACCTTTACGAAACGGATCTAAGACAAGAGTAGAAAACAAGTGTGTGTGTGTGTGTGTGTGTGTATGTGTTTTAAATGAGCAGAGGAGAATGACATTGTTTCCTCAAAACATTGTTAAATCTGCGTGTCTGAATTTCTTGCTCCATCAATCAGAAACAAAAGCCTAAAGCCTGTGTCGGCAATTTTAAACAGTGATGCCCTTTATGTCCATTGCTCATCAAACAAAAAAAGGCATCAGGGCATTTTCAGGGCTTGTGTTTGTGTATTTCATGCCCGTCAAATCACAAACGCTACTTGCCTGAACCCCTGCTTGCCTGTCATTGTGTCGCTAACAAGTTAATCCCTTTGCTCGCTGGCTGGAAAAGCTCGGCTGTGGATTCACACTCGAACACACACACAATTAAACATAGATGCTCAAACAGAAAACCCAATGCACTTGCCACGCAAACATTCCGTCTACTTAAAAGTGTACAACAGGTGTACGTTCACATTGATGCCTTCAGGAGTTCAAAGCAGGCTCATCTTCATGGCTGTGTTAGTCCTCAGGCCAAGAGATTATTCAGTAGTGAAAAGGCCTTAAGCTATGAGTCTTAAATAATCTGTCAAATCCACCACTCTTACACTATAAAAATATGATCAAAGCAAAGCTTTGAGCAGGTAACATGATTTTGGCGTGAAGGATTGACATTCTTTGGCAAAAGCTGCGTGTGCCTGCATGCATGTATTCACATCCATGTGTGCTTGTCATCTTGTGAAAAGCATATGCACACTCAAAGACTGGAGTGAGGGGCATACTTTCGGCATGTGAATATTGGAAAGCTATTGGATGTTAATCTACCAAGGATGGCTGACCGAAGCTATCAGCATTTCCCGAGTCAATAGACCATGTCTGTCGTGAAGGTGTTCCTTTGATTAGATGACAAGGACACGTGTGTACCTTAGATAAGTATGGGGGAGTAAATAGGTAGGTTGATTATCAGTAATTCCAATGTCCTGTTTCTGATGTCAGACTGATGTCATCGATGAGACCTGCATGGCAAAGCACCTACAGGCCAGAACCAATAAATGCACATGGCAGACAGATGCTTTTATCCAAAGCAAAATAAGTACAATTGTCAATAGATGAATAGGTCATACACATGTCATTGTAAGCAACATTCTGTTAGAACAATGACATCAGCACAACATACATTACATATCAACATACCATTCAAAAATCAAAAGAATTGCTAACAGCCTACATACAAGAAAATATCTTAAACCTTCTAGGATTTTATCCTAACAGAACTTTTTGTAAGCATCCTTGAGCAAGATGCCAACCCCTTCTTAATACTTGTATTCACGTTGAATAAAATTCACATTGAATAATTCACGTTGAATAAAAGGATCTGCTAAATTGCCTTTCTGTACTGTAATGGCAGATGCAGCATGTTCTTAAGTGATTACATGTACTGCTATTTATTTAATTGTGAATTGTTTAATTTGTCTATTGCACAATAAATTCCACAACTAAATGATTTAAGCTGAATCCAGGTGTCAGCCTTGCCAACCTAAGATATGCACAAGCAAAACAATAGGAATTACTTTTCTGATTGACATTTGTTTTATGAAAATCCTCTAGTGAACATGTAATACATCTATGGCATATTTACTCTCATTATGTATTCTCGAAAACCTGTCAAAATCCTATTTCCTCTCAGTGACAGGTCCGGGAGCTGTCATCGGGAATGACGACAGCTGCTTAGGCCTGCGGAGGATAAAGGTGATTTGCTAAAACCCCAAACAGATGCATCTCCTAAGTGCTAAAAAGGGGAGCAGTAATGAAAGCTCGTGTTCATTTAAGCCTCCTGTCTTTTTCAGAGAAGGTGGGACAGGACAGCTTCATCAGGATGCTTTTTGGGTCCAGAAACTGGGCGCGCGTGCCAGTGCTCTGACGGCCGACAGGTTTATCTAAGCTGACAGAGATGAATCTCCCGGCAGAGGGTCGGCCTGTTCAGCTGTCCTGCTGAGGGGAGCCCGCACCAGGCCTGACATTAAATTATTTCAGGAGGTAATTAGTCTTGTGTTTTTCGCCGAGATGCCAAACACTCGCGATCTTGTGCCCATGCCCGGGCACCACACGTGTACTAAGTTTCATGCAGACCACGTTCATCGGAGTGGTCCGAGAGAGAGCAACCGTTCCATATGCGTATCTTTTAGAAAGTGTGAAAATAACTTAAGATAAACTTACTATCTGAACCAGAATTGCAAGCATAATCCCAATTAATATTCTTCATAAACCCCCTCCACCACCCCACCCGAACCACATCCCGCTGCAGCTGAAGTCACACCAGCTAATTTGGTTAATAACAGTAAATTAAGCATGTTGAAGGGGAGGCTATGCTGTCTTGATCAGATAATCAATATCAGCAACTTTAATTATTCAATCAACCTCGGAGTTCAGGACGTGACCGTAGCTCAACAGGGAAGTTTGAGATGCACATGCAGTCTGTCCCAGTCACCAAACTTGGACTCCTTTGACCTGAAACTCAAGTGAAAATTAATGTTGATGCGCCATCAAGAAAAATATGATTTGCCTGTCACTTCATGAATATTGTTGCCTTTATGGACTATATTATGCAAAGTCATGCAAATTAGATACACAGCTATCAGAGAAAACATCCCTTAATTTTGTCCTTCTGCTTTTCTGGTCTTTAGCGTGTAATGTAGTTATGTATGCCGCCAGCAAATGAAAAGTCACTTTCATGGCATATTATTTTCCCATGTTGCTTGCAGATCAAATGAGGGATCATCACTTCAGACAAAGAAAATAATAGGCTTCTACTGGATGCAGAACTTCCAGTTCGGATGTAGACAGTAGCTGCCAACATCATATACTGGTATCTTCCAGGTATGTAAACCTGAGACCAGATGTACTGGTCAAGTCTATTTGCTCAACTTCTCAGGTCTTATAATGATCAGACTGACCGTTTCGAAATAAGCAGTCAGGTATGGTAGTTTTAGTTTACAGAGATATTTGGACCAGCCTGTGGCTTTGTTCTCTCACCGAGTGGGTCATCTGAGGGCTAAAGAGTAATTTACCATGAAAATCCAATTGCTTTAATCGAATTTCCTTTGATATAATTCACAATAGGCTTAGAGGCACAAAGCGTTTACCTAGCTGAAACTGTGTAAGAGCCCTAGGGGGACAATTACAGTCCAGCTACAGGTATCTGACTCCTTGGTATGTTGAATAACCAGCATCGTTTGCTTGCTGTAAAAGACACAGCAGAACAAAGGCAATAAAATAACTATATAGGAACTCTTATAGTAGGAAAGTGAAAGAGAAAATTGTTGTTTCGTTTTGCTGGTTAAGTTTTAGTATAGCCATGTAATTGAGGGCTTGATTGGTTGAATTCTAGCCAACTTTTTGTAATTAAACTAGAATGGCATTCAGAGAGGTGCGACACTCTTGTGCAGGTTTGCTTGTACAAAGGTCCAAAGTAATCAAATAAAAGAAAACTGAATATTACTTTAAAGCTTAGCTAGATTAATATCCCAAAGAATGTGTTCCACATTTCACAACTGAGTCAAACAAGTTTAATGTGTGGCCATCATCGGGCCAGTGTTCTGACTATGACTGATTTACATGCGTTAATGTGTCAATTCACACCCATCTGTTGTGAATGCATTGCTTCACAGCAGCCATGTTGTTTAATACACTTGTCTCATCGATACAGTGTTTACAGATTCTGATCTATCGATCCAGACAACGTTTCATGCAGATCTGTCATTGGTTCCAGAGAACAAGGATTCAAGGAAGCAAAATGTGTTCCTTATGAGGACAAGGATGGACCAAATGGACAACATTTCAGGACGTTTGGTCAAACTGGGTGAGGGGCACGGTCTTTATTATCATCATCCTCTAAAGTCTCAATCATTTGTCATGGCGCCACCATGAGGCTGATGTGTCACAATGTGTCTCTGTCCTTGGCCAAGTATCAATGACGCATACAGTACACCAACACACTGGGCCATAACCATAATCCAAAAGAAGACAGAAACATACTGTATATATACAGTATAAAAGTAAAAAGTCTAAGAAACGATTGCTCAAAAGAGATTTTCAAGCAGTAGCATACAAGAAACCTATTTCTCTTTTTCCCCAGTGTGTCTTCCAGTGTGTTTTCTTAGCTACAGTCCGCTTACCGAGAGCAGGACACGTGCAGGGGTCCGGCTGACCTGGACCTAAAAGCTCCTGTGTAATCGGTAGCTAGCGGAGAGGCACATCAGTAGACGCGTGCCTGCACCTTTGGTTTATGGGGCTGTCCATCATGAGGGATGAGAGGTCGCATGTCAGCCCTGATTGCACACCGGACGCATGAAAACCAGCGAGGGGGGGAGGGAGGGTGTGAAAATGGCAAAAGGTGTGCCCTGTCCCCAGCACTTTAGACTTGTCATGCCACTGAAGCACGCACACGCACACACACACACACACACACACACACACACACACACACACACACACACACACACACGAGCAGAAAGGACCGGTATTGATTTCACTGTAGACAGCAAAGTCTTCCCTGGAACCCCCGGCTCCAAACAGAACCCTGGCGGTGGGATTTAAGCGAAGTCTGCGGTTAAACTGTGTTTGCATGGCAAATCAGAACAGGCTTTACCCTCTGCTCATTGTATTTCACAGGTCTGTAAGCCACTTCACAGCTAGACTAACACTCCTCCTAGGGCATTCAGCAAGGACACCTGGCAGCAGGTAGAACAGTGACACACACACACACACACACACACACACAACAACTGATGCATGCATGCGTACACAATTTCACAGCGGTTTATCATTTCTCAATGTCATATTTAATGAAAGTGAGATCACATCAAGTCATCGCCGTCTCAAATCATAAACCTCCATAATAAGTGGAAAGAGACCGTTCACGGCAGTAGGGGTACACTCGGCTTGTTTCCACCTCTGTAATTAGAATATATTGGACAATACGTCTGAATTATATGCCTGTACCTCGGCCAAGGATCAGCTGATTGTTTTGTTTCGTTTTTTTCCCCCCATTGTGTATAGCAAAGTTAATATATCCTATTACAGGATATGCCAAGGTTACCATAGCAAAAAAAAGCTTGAAGTGGTCTATTAAAAACATAACACCGTACTGTTTATTGTGCAAACCTGATCATTTTGATGAATTGTTATAATGGCATTACATTATATATACTGTATATAGCCTATTTTAAGAGGGCGAGGAAAGAGGAACAAAAGGAGACACACGACTACAATGAATAACAACTCCATTACACCCCATGTCCCCTTATCTTTGTTCCCTCTCTCTTTCTAATATCATCACAAGGGACCGTGGCAAGGCGGTGGAAGGAAGGTTTCCCGCGACCTCACACAAGAGACTACCCTGCCACAGGAGGAAAAATGAAGCGAATAAATAAAGAGAAAATCGAATTCCTTCAGCTGTTGCGGGGGGTTGGGGGGGGGGGGCAAAGAATCAGAAGAATAAATTCTCTCTGGAGATAAACAAACATGATATTTCAGCGTAAAGTTCACATGGTTTTGGACCGTGTAGGGATCCACCGCCTCTCGGAGAGACGACTTTACAGCCCAGAGCAGGCTATGTGACAGAAGGCATAGACAGACTCACAACACACCCAGAAACAAGCCATCAGGCTGGACTTTAGCACCTTACATATACAGCCTAATACAGAACACGGCCTCCACACTGAGCGGTCACAGACTTAGATTCACACAGGCTTGTGTTCAGCACTGTACCTGGCATGAGATACACTTGCTGTGATAAATAACGCATGGGACCGAAGCCTGATACGGTTACATCCCTGATTTATGTTGGCTGTCGCTCTTTAAAAGCATGGGGGAAGACAGGAACCGCAGGTCAACAAACAAATGCGTCAATGTGGATGAAAATGTCTGTCAGGCTTCAGTATACTGTGAAATGCCTGTGGTTTCCATGTTGTGGCTGATAGATGTTAATAAGATAACAATGACTAATACAGTCAGCAGTTGTGCCATTCGCGTTAAAGGTCAAAGTCTAGTGCCAGACCCTAAATCCTTTTTCACATCTCCAGGCATGAGGCATGAGGATCAGACGTGAGAGAGACCGTCATGAGTAGTGAAAACTGAAATGAGAAGCAGAGGGCCTATGATGAATGAGAATTTATACAAGTTTATTTACACCTCTGTCTAATTCATAAGCTAGCAAATCTGACAGCTGTTCAAAGCATAAATATCTAATTTGAGCTGAGAATTATTATTATTAAGGAAGGAAACAACCACCACCGTTGCTTGTTTAGCAGAAGGTGTCTGAGTCCTGGCTGAGGCTTTGTCTCCGTTTAATTTACTGGATTGTTTCCAAACGTGGGGTAGTCTTACCTTGACAGGTTTAAATGTTTTCTGTAACACAGACACACATTATGTTTGCAGGGTTTGTGGAGAAACTATATGGTAAGCCACAGAGCTGTTATTCTCTTTTGTCTTGCTACAAGGAAAACAACACATAATTGGACACTGCAATTGTATGGTTTGAGGAGTATAACACTTGTTTTGGGAGAATCAGGCTACCTTTGGAGATAAAGGGATACATCCTGATAGCTAAGATAGATTTAAAATATTACACATTTTACATTTACAGTATATATATAATATCTTTCAAGCTTGACTTTGGTGTATGGATGAAGGTGGACAGAGGAAGTCCTTTTCAAAACCCCAAATCGATCGGCAGCACAGACATTGTGAAGGGATGTGCTATCATCCCTCACTATTTATAGTGTGCGATGCTCTGTGAACCGCGAAATTAATAAATAGCATGCTCTGTAATTGCCTGGAAACCAAGTGCTGTACAAAGTGAGGTATGAAATCAGTGTCGTCTAATAAGTTGTCACATTATTGTCATTGACCTTCAAGCAATTAAAACGGCGACGGGATTAAAGGAGAGAGAGAGAAAGAGACGGTAGAATAGGCAGGTGAGGTGAAATGATGGAAGGACTGAAGGACTTGATAAGAAGAAGAGGATCTTCATTAAAAGGGAGAGAGTGAGAAAGAGCTCCAGAGACACCTGGGTTAGCCATTGGTTTGGATTAACCAATCATTTTATTAATCTGATTGCAGTCACACTGCGAGGCATAGAATATCAAAATCTGCTCTACTCACCCAAACATCAGGGGTTTCGTAACAAAGCAGTTAGCTCTCTTTCTGCCATAAATCCACTGGTAAAGCTGAAAGAAAATTACAAACATAGGCCAGTTTACACTAGGTAATTAGGATTTGTCTTTCTGCATTCCCTTCACATACCAATATTTAGTTTATATGCAGTCTTTTGCAGGGGGGTTTTCTCTCCCCCCCTCATACTGTAAGAGATTTAGCACTAGATTTAGTACAACAAATAATAGGTAGCATCATGGCTATTCAAATAATAGTTCTACTTTCCCGTCGTAAAGGCCCCATACCATCTTTTCTAAATTCTATTCAAATTTGGACAGACTTTGGACAGACAGCTCTACATTCCATGTTTGTTGGTGTTGCACTTTTTATTAACATGCTCTAACTTGACTGGCTATCCTATTAGGAGTGAGAAGATATTGTTAGAGAAGATTAGTTACAATCCAGATATGATGTCACAGCTGGGGACAAACGTTACTGGCTTGTTTTACACCTGACTGTCTTATTTTTCCACCAAGCAATTTTGGCTAAATTACATGTTAGACAGATTTCAAAATTAGTCCAACCCTTTGGGGCCCCCTCAGACAACACAATTGACCACACTGGAAAAAGTTAAATTTTACAATAAGCGACTATTAAGATAAATAAAACAAACACCTTGAAAAGAATCTAGCAATCTATCTAACAACTGCAACTTCCTGTGTCTTGCATTGACCTTTCAGTCATTCGACACAGCCTCCATTTTTGGATTTAATTAACAGAACAAAAACTAAAAAATTATACTACCGTTACTGATGGGAATTGGATATCAGTAATTAAATATAATGTTTGAGGTTAAGTTGTGAATCTGCTGAATGTTACAGTTTCCGTGCCATTCACACATGTACCACTGCACGATAGTGACAGTAGCACCATGAACAACAGCAATCTTCTCTATTCCAGGTGAATGAAGAAAGAGAGCTATAGCGATTGAGGGAGGGAGGATAAGGGGAGGGGCAAAAGGGAGAGAGAGCGTGTGGGTGGAAGGTAACGGGTCAGAGGACGCACACACCCCCCAGCACTCTTTAATAACTGGGGCAGCGGAGGTCCAGGAACCAGAGATGAGCAACCCAGTGGACGCTGGATGAAGGGCAATAGGGTCACGCGGCACAGAGGAAGAAGAAACACGACATCACACCCGCAGGAGATTGATGTGTTTCCTAGCAATCTACAAGCCCATAAAACAAAGGGCACGGTCTGTGGCCGGGCTTAAAAACCAACCAGGGAATTGGTGTACAAAAGTTCATCTAGCGCTGTCATAACACTGCGGCATGACAACACAACCTAATAGCATCCACTTCTATGTACACAATTGTCTTTGTAGGGCCAGATATCAAAGTTGAGATGAATTACATTTCAGCCATTCTATGAGTAACGGATCCAGACTAGGGTTGTATGGAAAAAATCGATCAAAGTTATCATTTATGTATTGAAATGTAAAAATTGCGCAGATGATTCTTTCTCTTAAATACAATTTTATTCCATTTCCATTCACTGTGTTCACCTTTGTGAATAAAAACCGAAGCATCACACATTCAAAAGGCTCGCTCTTCAAAGGGGCCATTTGACTTTTGACAACTACCACAGTGTAGGAATTTCTGGCCCAAGGTAATGTTCAGCATTTGAAAGGAACATTTGGTTGCAAATGTTCCTTATTTATAGTACAATAAGGGCTAGCTACTATATGAACACACAGGATCGCAGACCTGTGTGTTAGCCCTATAATAGATAGATTAGATAATTAGACTATTTAGGCAAAAATGATTCCCTACTGTGTCTGTGTGTGCCGTACTCTTCTGATAGCCACTGTATTGTGCTTTACCGTATACTAGCACAGAAAGATCAAAGAGCATTTGGAACTATGGTGCCTTGTTTCAGTACACAGAGGATGGTTGCGTGAACATCTTCAAAGGGAGACTATTCTTATTAATCATGTCTATGTCAACAGTGAGGAAGTGAGCGAGGAATAGATTTAATACAGCCCACGCTTTGATTATGCAATTTTCACAGAAATCTATGCAAACGTCATGCCAAAAATAAGAATATGAGTCTGTTGTCCTTGAACTTGAATCAGACACACTATATTGAAATTGCATCTGATTAACAAGACCCCGGTTAATAGGACATGTGGTGTGTTTTATTATAGAATAAGGATATTTATATATTTACTGTCCATGTCCACTCTTTAAAGATAAAAGATATATCCTAAAACCACTTCTCCCATGTCACTTGTTCATGCTCTAGATTGTAGAACTGTGTCAACCAAGTCTGCTAAAGAGGAAATTCCTTATTCAACAGTGCCCCTAGTGGCATGAGTCTATAAATTCAGGTGCATAAACACCTACAGTCAAGTCCATGGCAGACACTGCAGTATGAACACATTCATTACCTGCATCCAGACACTCGGGGTGCTGATATTGAGCTTCTCTCATAGAGGAGAGTTCAAGTCTTATCCTGGTAATATGGTTAATCAATTATAAGTCCTCTTCCCCTGGGGGTATTCACATTGAGTATAGGTTTTCACTTAGAGTGGATCAGTGATCTACAGTGCTTTCCCCTCCAGACTACTTTCATTATCTAAAATGAGAGAATATTGAAAGGGGCACCAAGGTGTGTATGTGTGTATGCGTGTGTGTGTGTGTGTGTGTTTCTGTCTGTGTCCATTGAATATCCATCACATAACATCAATCTTGTTTAACCATCTTACAGACAGTATAGAGAAATGTCATAAATTGCAATGATTGAACAACATTAAACAATGTGTTTCAGACAATGGCAGCGTTCTTCCAGCCATATACGAATGAAATTAAATCTGTTTGCATTGAGTCAAATCCTGAACCTGCCACAAGTGTTTTACCAGCAGAACAAGCAAGACTCAGACTCCGACTAGTGAAGACTATGCCGGCCAAATTTCTGCAATGGAGTAAATTAAATATTGTAAACTAATATAGTCCATTTTACACCTGAGTTCTGGAATTATATACTTTTTTTTTTATTTGACTAGGGAAATAGGAGAGACAGAAAAAGTGACAGCAAAATTTCAGACATTATTTTAGCACAGAAAAAAACAGGAATAATGAAGCCATTGTGTTTCTCTCTGTTATTTTTTTTTAGTCTTGCTGCCATTTTTACTCAAACAGGTGTTGCAGGTATTTAAATATGGCAGTGGGTGAGCTTGGCATCGCTCGCAAATTTTGCATTTACCTAGGCAGTGTGCAGGCTGCACCTCAATAGTTCTTGGACCGGAGACCAGTGAAAATTACCACCTAGTTCCGGAACTAAAATTGACCCTGATTTCTCTGGTGGAAAACCAAAAGGTTCCTAACTTCCAGGGAAAAAAAGGTTCCTGTGGTGAAAAAAGCTTTCAAAGACGCCTGAAATTACAGGAAGGTGGGCTGCAAGTTATGTCAAGATCTTTTTGTAGCTAGGTTGGCACTGCAGTACAGATAAAGGTTGAGACAGGTGTGCGGGGTTGTCAGTTTGGTTTTGACAAGTCGTTCTGGAGGTGTCTTTGGGCCTAATTTAAAGAAAGATCTATCATGAGGTGTCTACTTTCACCCACCCACATTCTTCCAACATCCAAGTGAATGTTTTTCACACAGGTGCTCGTCCTAAAAATGGCAGACGGCACAGTTGCGTCAGACTCGGGCTTGAGTGACGGGGAACAACAGAGCAGATGTGTCCCCCTCTGTGGCACATTGTCCCATCTCCTCCGCTTTACATCACTTCATCTCAGCATTCGCTCTCACATGCTTCCCCCACCACCCTCATGTCTCCTCCAGCATATTCCACGGCCCCCCTCTCCATCACCGACCCCCTCCGCCAGTCTATTCCCACCCAGCACTTCATCACAGTAGCAGGAAGCCCTGGAGATGTCGTCCTGCTAAGGAGTGATGTAGTGGGCTGTGTTAACAGACCCTCTTGGCCACTATTATTAACCAGGCCGAGGCGTCATTTCTCAGGCAAGCGCACAAACACAAACACAAACACATACACGTAAAAAAAGAGACACTCACAGACATAACACACACGCGGTTCTTCAGTTCTTCACTGCAGAGACAGGAACAGCAGACATTCAGTGTTTTCTTTATTAAGTTTTAATGTAGCATCAACTGCAATCTAAGATCATAATTTGCTGGTTGAATTAATGAATTAGCAGCAGTGCATTACAGTGATGACAGGACTATTTCTCCTTACTTCCATAACTCCAACGGCCAGTGATAAAACCAGGATTATTACCACAGTATGCAATATTCAAACAAGAGATTTGTCATCTAATGAAGAGAATTACATTTCAGACTACATGTATAATTCATCCCCATCAACCTAAATCCAATGCTCGGCACTGCAGACACAGACTGCAACTGAAGTACAGACACACACACATGCACGCACACCCCCAAACACGTGAGACGGTGTCAGTGCTCACCACATTCAAAGTGTTATGAATATGTACTGAATATGTACTGAATGAATATATATACAGTACATACACACACACACACACATCTGTATGCCTAGTTCGTAAACGGAAGCACATTAGCTTTTAATGCATACAAGGCCTTGGGTGCTATTCTGACATAAGTATCCTTGAATGTGTCAGTCTGTGTCTACTTTAATTTAGTACAAAACTTTGGCCCTTTGCTGAGGTGTCCACCTGTGCGTTTTCTATCATTGGCTCAACTAGTATTCTTTCATTATAGTCTCTCCCCATCAGCAATACTGCTTCCACTCCGAATTACTCCTCGCCTTCCAGTGGAGTGTATTGAATTCCTATACTCCCTTGTACAGCTAGCGCTGCTAGCTAGGAAACAGAGTAAATATAACTGCCCCCTCTGTAGCCCACCAAGGCATTGATTTATTCGCGGCCTACTGCAGCTGGGAGCTACAAATCTGGAGGCAGGTCAGCGTATTCATAGAACAAAAGTATAGATGTTTTTACACTCACATCAAAAAACCCGGAAATCGTATATAGAAATGGTTGTCAAGGCAGTGTACTGTAAAGGTGTTCATACCACACTCAAGTTGCGAGATACATATTTGTTGAATTAACGTTAGTTAATATTAATGTTAGTTAGTTTTTTTCAGATACAAAGTGCGATTTGTATCTGCAACCATTTCTTTGTGCACTGCAGCAATTCTACAGACAGTGGGAAATCCAGCTTCTCCAATCAGAAAACAGAGTGAGAGGATGTAAATAAATGTGACTGCAGATGAACGTCACTGAACAAACACCACAACGCATGGACAATGAGCAGGAGGAAACGCAGAGAGACTTCAATGAACAGGTAGTGAGACTAACAGTGTGACAGATGGTCAGGTAAAGGGAACCAGGACATGAAAGAAAGAAAAAAAGGAAGCGAAAGAGGGAGCGAGATAAAGAAAGGAAGAAGAAAGGCTCATGGGGGGAATGTGGAGGTGGGGGGGGGGGGGGGGGGGGGGGGGGGGTGGGGTTGGGGGT
>JAOEHI010000002.1:4590284-4603256 GCA_025447815.1 Percopsis transmontana | reverse complement strand
TCCCCCCTCCCACTCCCCCCTCCCCCATTTTTCATTATTCTGAGCACAACAGAAGGAGGCGACTATTCTAGAATTCAGAAGTAACCAAACCAATGCTAACTGTGTTCCAGAAAGCCAAGACAAACTTAAATATTCTGGATTAAAGTTTACTCCTGATTTAAATGAAACCCTGTCCTGGGCCTCTAAACGACCACCTAAAATTAGCGAAAGACCATTTTATAAGCTACATACAAGCTAACAGACTGTCAAAAAGAACAAACATACTATCCTGAAGGCCAACCACTGCCCTTTGTTATGATCAGACAGATAGACAGAAGGAATACCAGAGTGAAGGAATTTTGTAAAGGCAGCAGAGAGCATCTGTACCACATGCAGCTTTAAGACTGCAGGGCAGGCAGAGAAGAACAGAAAATAGAAGGCCTATTTGATATTTAATTGGAATCGATCCTGTGGAGCCTCTGAAATTTTTAACAGCTGGGCAAATCCATACATTCATACGTGGCAGGGTGTGTGTGCGTGTGCACGTGTGTGATTTGTGTGTGGGGGCGTGGCGTGCAGTATCCTCACCATGCTAAACAGAAATAATAGCAAAATCCCTGGGAATTACACATCCGAGGAAGAGATGGTAACTCAGCTGTGGGCCATGAAACAATGAAAATAAGCACAGGAGAAAAGGAAATGGCAAAATTAGAGGGGGAAGGAGGAAATATTTCATTGGAGATTATTTATTTATCCAATTTATGGCCAGTGCCAGAATACAAGGCAGATTGTTTGGTCCAAACCCTCAACCGCCCTGTTAATAATGGAGGCACAGGAGCAGAGGAAATGTTTTATGTGACTTCTTAAAACAAACTCAGCAGCAACACACCATGCCATCGCTGAATATATTCAGCAGTGAGACTATGGGGCGGTTTCTAGGGCAAGGATTACGCATAGTTCTAGACTAAAATTACCCTTTAAACCATGAAATTGGCTTCCTCAGACGCGATTTAAAATAGCCTTGTCTAGTTTAACAGATCCGGTTTCTGGGCGGGATATTAGAGCTACTCCAGGACTAAATGGAGGGCAGGTTTAACTTCAGATTGAGACTGTGAGCCAGTGGATAGATATAAGTTGCCTTGTCCAATTTATTATTACACATCCACTGACTGAATACAATGAGTTATTTGGCAGACTACAGTTTTCAGGGAAGAATATTTCATTTAGAGACTGATCCAAAACTGTAACCATGCCTTCAACATTGGGGCAGGTGGTATTATCTGAAAATAAATAGATTTTTATTTGGCTAGGCTACAACAGTCAAACAATTTTTGAAATCAAATAATGAAACCATGCAATGACTTTCTTAACCATTTTGACTGGATATTGTAAAGAAATTTATTTTGGTGGTAAAAAGAAGCATGGTTTGTTTAATCGTTCAGTTGATTTAGAATCAATATTCAAGATGACACCATTATAAAATTATGTATATTTCTTGAAAGTAATGATCATTTAATCAATTATTATCAAGCTATTAGTAGAGGAAAAAGCAAGGTAATAACGTATGTGTTATAAAGTGGATTAAGGCTGTGTGTCAATGGAGAAACAAAAATAGATATGCACTCACTGATTAATTGATATGAGTTTTTGTTGTTTAAAATTGATGTTGCAGACCATAGTTTGCAAACATGTATTTTAGAGATTGATCTATTGTTCAGTAAATCTACCATGTGGTGCATCTTCATTCTTCTTCATCTACAGATTTATCTTGAAGAATTTTCAATATGACATTTCAAAGAGAAACCAGCATGGTATAATATCAGTAGCCAATGCATAAAATCATTTCATAGAGATTTAAGATTGAGGTCATTTATGGTCAGTTATTTAAAATAACTAAGGAACAGGTTTCTTGCTCAGAGATACTTACTGGTAGGTCCATTTCAGGAATCGAACCTATGACCTTTCAGTTAGGGGTAAATTCAGTGATTGGTTAACAAAATACTGTTTTGTCATTTTCACTGTTTTTTAACTTGAACTTTTGTCTGTTGCCATTGTTTTTTCTCCTCCAATTACAGTCTGTGATGGGCTTCTTGGGGCTTTTTACACTGACTTTTAGGGGATGTTCTGTAGGGCTGTACCTACTCAGAATTTTGTCAGTTGAATCGGATTCGGCTGTTCAATACGACAAATGGCAATGAGAAAATCCATTGCCGTGAGTGTCATTGAAGATTTCGACCGCATTACTGTAATTTCCCAACTATTAACCCCACCGTATATTAACTGCATAACAATATTTTGTGTAATTTAAAAAAAACAACCGGTGTATTGAGTGCACTTGTGTATTAACCGTGGTTTATTCATCATGTCATGTTTAATTAAATGCCACCTGGTTGTGGTGTGAGCGCTACTAGCCATTTAAAAGTTGTTGTATTAAGTGAATAAAAGTCAAATACAACCACGTCTCCCAGAGGGCAGTAGCACTCAGAGATCTGCAAAGCCAGCTAGTTAGCTAAAGTCCTGCTAAAACAATTCATATACTTTTATATAGTGTTATATGAATAGAAAAAAATATTTATTTTCAGCGACTCTCTTATCTCAATATTGTTCAATATTCTCTTGAAACAGTTTGTGCAGATAGAAAAAGTATTTATAAAAGATCGCTAATTGTATTTTTGCGGTGTCTGACAACTAGAAAATGCCCTATTCAGTGAAATTATAATGAGCGCAATGAGAAAATATCCATACCCGTGTATAAACTGCACCCGCATATTAACTGCAGAGCTGCAGAAAGTTTACATCAATGTAGGATAAAGCGCGGTAAATAGCTTGGAAATTATGGTAACACCAAATCTGTTTTATGCCGTTATTGTAATGAACACTTACTGAAACACAGACTACTCGACTTAAAGAATCTCAGTCGACTGACGGGTCTCTGACTGATGATTCGACTCGTCGACTTTCAGGGGGCAGCCCTAATGTATTCTGTATTCAGTTTAAGTGTTTGTTTCCCTGTACACGTTCTGTATGTGTGTAATGGTGCTTCCTTATTGCTATAAAGACAGCAAGCGGGTGCTCTGAAAACAAGATAACAAACAAGGAAGAGATGGATCATCATGAACATGTCTGATGAAAGACACGGATGCTTGATATTTTGGTCCTTGGCACCTCTGTACTAGGGTTTTCTCAACACACACACACACACACACACACACACACACACACACAGCAATGTCCACATTGGGTGTTCAGAAACAAAACACAGAGCGCCAAAGACAAAAGCCTTGCTGTAGTATAAAAGACAGTCCCAAAAAAGAAAGCCATCAAGACACCCTCAGCAGGCAGCCATTGTGATTAATGAAAACAAATATTGGGGTAGAGTAGGACGCAGGCACTGAAAAAGAGCGCAAACAATCGAGCAGACAGCATAATGCATTCAGAGTTTGCTGACGGCCCTCTGCAGGGAGGGAATAATAGGAAGAGAGAAAGAGCGAAGGGAAAGAAAAGGAAACAGGGGCGCTTATGTGAAATCCATTCTCCCTAAAACATATACACAGACAAACACCAATGTACATGCAATCGTAGCGCGTATCCATGGCGCTGTCAATTCCTTCCCGGTTTGACCCAGTTCACTCAACAGCCTGGAGGCCTGGATGAGCGTTATTCAAAGAGCTACTATAGACGTAGTGAAAGATCTTTCGAGCAAAGGTGCAAGCCTAATTAAAATGTGGGTAGATTCTTGAGAAAGAACCTCCATTTTACAATGTGGACGCTGTAAAAACCATTCACTAGACTCTAACAGTATCTACGCAATGAAATTGACATAGCAATTGGCTTTCCTTCGTAAACACTAAAGTCTTAATGAAACTTCAGTTCAGGTGAGTTTAAGCAGTCCACAACTACTCAGGTGTAAAATGTCCAAATGAGAGGATTTCTGTTTACAAAATCAGTCATTAAGAAAACAGACTGTTAACGAGGCTTTAGGTTTATTAGATGAGGCTATTTGCATAGTGCCGCTCTGAGCTGTGCATTCAACGGAATCAGCATCAACATTGGCAACACTAGAAACCAGGGTTTAATTCTGGGAAGGTCTATGTGAATTCCACTCAACACAGAAAATCCTACAAGTATTTATGCTTTAACTGTTTCACATTATGGCGACTTTCAACAATCCTGCAGGTCTTCAATAAGTCCTGTCTAAAATTGATTGAAATTCAAGTGTGAGGTAAAACTTTATTTTCTAAAGTCTCCCAATTCTAATATCGCTCGATAAACTTTGCTGCTAGATGCACAGTTTTATGAAGCAGCATGCCTGATAAACATGAGGTTTGTTGTGCCCTGCCTGGGGAAACAGCACAACTTATTTCCGTCCTTCAATAGTCCCTAAACAAACAGAGCCAGTGGGAGTGGGATGAAGGAGCGTTGTTATGAGACAAAAGATGGAAGAAGGAGGGCGGGATGGGGTCAACAGCGAGGTCCGGCCGTCAGGCCAAAGGCTTCCTTCGGCAGCCTGTGTTATTCCCATCCGGCTTCATTACAGCCTTATCTCCAGACTAGCCACACAGCCACGCAGAACGGGTTAGGGAACCACTGCAAGGTTACAAACCCAGCACACCTGCCACCTAGGAGATAAAATAAACATCAGAATTTTGCCTTGCGCTCCTGAATGTTTCCATCTCTCTCTTTTTGCTCTCTTTTCCGTCTGTCGCTTTTTTTTTGAGTAATCCTTTACTCCACCTCTTTCCGTCTCTCACTCGATCACCCCTTCTCCCTGTGCCCCTCTCTCCCCCCATCCTCACCTCCAGTCCTCCTGACAGCAGTTTGATAATGTGACGGTAACACAGGACAGGTTTTTTCCGAGCCAACATTCTCTCGGCAGTTGATGTGATCTCTCAGCCATGAGGTCAAAACCTAATCGGTGTACAACAGTCAGCACCATGGACAGAATAATCAATCATGCTGAACTGCAATGTCATGCGTACCATAAAATGCTTAACATACACTATCAATATGTGGAATCTCCTTTCAACAAATGCATATTAAATAAAAGGAAGAAAATCTGGTTTTATTTGCTGTTAGGAAGGTGGAGAATGATATTCAATGCCAGTAATTAATGTGCATTTACCTAACAACCCAACTGTTTAGATTTGTCACAGTCACAAAATGCCAAATGTTTGTGATTTTATGCTCTGTTAATGTGGCTCTTACCTCAAGTGTCGCTGGCACAATAACAAGTATTTACATGTTGTTTTTTTTAGCTTTTCAAGTTCTTCCCTTTGCCTGAAAATCTAATCACTCTCACAGGTTTCACTAAATCACAGGAAAAACAAAACATGAACTACTGTCTCTATAATCCACTTTGCAAATACATATTGGGAGAACACAGCTTTCAAATTTCTAAAGGGATTAGTTCTAAACGGCAGAGACAGAGAGGCCTTTGAGGGGAGCTAAAATTACAGGTGAAGTGATCCCTTCTAAAATTATCCCACTCTTTTATATTGTGCCTGTGAAGAATTCATGCTCATGTTTAATTCCAGAGCTCTGATAACGAATGTCTCTCCCAAGCACCTGAAGATTAATAGACTTTTACCAGGTGCTTTCAGTCTTTTTATAACACACTCCAGCTATTAAAACGCCCAGCCGTCTGACTGTCAACTTCTACAATAAGGTAATTTAGAGAAAGCCTCAACCCACGGATAGACGCTCCAAGCGTCAAACCAGACGTGAACATTTTGAAACTGTGTTCCTTCTGAACATCTAACACGAATGTATACAACCACACAACCTGTTTGGCTTTTTTGCTTTGATTTTGTGCCCAGTGTTAGTTCAAAGGAAATGAAAACAGATTGCAGGATTAGGTCAAACTGTTTCAATTCCTTACACTGCAACCACTTAAACCAGACACACACACACACACACACACACAGACAAATAAACAGGCACAAACACAAACTTCCTGGTGGCATATACACATCTGCAGGTACAAAACAACCCAAACTTTGAGTGATGAAAAAGCATATTCAGATTTCACACTCCAATAACAAGAAGTAATCAAGGCCAGCGGTGGAGCCGTGCTGGCAGGGGCAGCAGAGCGAGTCGCGGCCCTCCATCTCACTCTAAACACCTGTCTCCAAATGGACACATCAATCCCTATTTCACAGCCTGCCTGGCCTCCTACACCACACACACACACACACACCGACAGTGTCACTCACTAGTTTGCAGGAATGACACTTTGTCCTTGCACACATGAAATCTAGGGTAAGTTCTACGGACAGAGCACTTCCGGAGAGAGCCAGAGTCCATAAAGACAACAGAGGGGAAAAGAGGTGAGAAGTGGCGTCATAGAGCACCATAGCAGGACGGACCTGCTACCAGGCGTAGGCGTGGTTTGGGAGATGGGCGGTGTGTGAGGAAATGGGCCTGGAGGGAAAGGAGGACAGGCATAGCACCTGGAATCTCTCTCTCTCTCTCTCTCTCTCTCTCTCTCCCCCCCCCCCCACCTAATAGAGCAGTGGCAGTAGTCAGCGTTTCCCATGGCAGGCTGTAATCGCATGGCTGGATTCAGTGATGGATTCTGGGTAAGGGGCAGCATCAGCATCAGTGCAATAAAAAACAAAATAAATAAATAAAAATACACAAACACAAACACACACAGTGTACAGCTAGGCATGTGCACGAAAAGGCTTAAAGGAGACATGTCAGATGTTAGGTAGACGATTCTTACATCGTACACTGCAGTGCAATTGTACTGGGATAATAATAATAATAATAATAATAATAATAATAATAATAATAACAACAACAATAATAACAACAACAATCATCCCATAAATAATTAGCATTTACATGGTTGCTTAGGACATAGGGCTCTTAACAAAATGCTACACACTGTCGGCATGTGGCCGACAAATTGACTGGGTGTCTAGCCAATGTGTTATTTTGCATAATTGCATGTTGGTTTGAGAAGCGCCGGTGGGGCTTCTAAAAAAGCAGACCCTCTTTCCACCTCATCTATGACTAAAGTTTTGATCGATTTTCGCATGAATGTGTAATGGCCGGTTTTGGGGGGTAATGCGGTTCAGCTGTGATTAGGCTAGTAGATTTACATGGCGCCACGTTCAGGTGCAGCCAGGGGTGAAATAAAGCGTGTTTGTTTAGAGAGATCTATGACCAAGAGAGCCCTGCTCCTGCCTGGCAGACAGCTGAATAATTCACCAACCCGCTATGGAGGAATCCTCAACCCTAAAACACGCGCAGACCTTGAGCGAATGCGAGTATGCGCCCATGTTGTGCAGGCAAGCACGGCAACTCACGTACGCACCTACGGGAACGCGCGGGTGTGTCGGCGCAAATATGACGCACGGTCATGCAATATTGATAGAGAATAAATGAGACCGCTGCTGAGGGCACGGCCATCTGCAAAAAGACAAATGGATTTTTCAGGATTGTCTCTCTGTGAACTGCTTCAGTGTGGCATTGGTCCATAAATACTGGCAGGATGTTGACGGGGAAATGCGCAGCGATAAAAAGAAACCATAAAAACGACAAACAGGAACGGTCTTCTCCATCTTATTCAGCCCGCCTCCATTAGTGTGACAATTTCATTAAACAAACATAATGTACAAAATCATTTCCTTGACTTGGCTGGCTTCAAAAAATTAACAGCATCATCTAAGTCATGCATAATGAATATGAACATTTGCCATCTACAAGTCTCCCACAGTCAGACATTAATTCAACCCCGCAGTGTGTAGGAGGAGAGGAGGTGGTGAGGAGGAGAAATCCAAGCCCAGTTAATGATGACGGGGGAGAAACATACTGACTACAAACCTGTGAGAGATACACGGTGGGCTTGGAAAATCAGCTTGTCAGTTAGAGGACCCTGGGTTATATCATCCAAATGGCCTATCCTGAAAACATTTTAACTATTCTATATTTCCTTATAAAAGACGGCTCACAACTGTATAATGTCATATGCACTACGTTTTTATGGCCAAAACATTCCCGATACACTCCTGTTAGACACGGTGCAATATCAAATGGCTAGACTCATTCAAACAGGGAGCTAAGAGTTTAAGTCAAGTCAACTTGGTCCTCTTTATTAAAACAAAATATATACACAAACAGTTTGACATGGCTTGCGACCATTCCGGAGACAGTTCGTATCATCCAGGCCCGTGTCTCTTCCCATAAATCATACAATCATTAATCTAGATGCAACACAACAAAATGCTAATCCTAACATTTTAGGATGAGGAGACAAAAAAAAAAAAAAAAAAAAAAAAAAAAAAACCCCAAACATCAGTGCGGTTGTTTTATTGGAGATACAGCAGGGTCATACATTAATTTCACTCTTTAAATAAAAGGCCTGTTTCTTCTGCATGCATAAATAACACGCACAGACAACACGTTCACACAAACAGATCCCATGCTCACACGCGCACACACACACACACACACACACACACACACACACACACACACACACACGCTACAGAATGGCAAAAGCAGCAAACCCGTTGACGCCCAGCCTGCGGTGGGGAAAATGTCACAGTATTGAGAGGATGTTTATCTAGTAGGGACAGATTTTATGGCTTGACGGGTTCGATGCACCTTTCTTCCGCTGCCATTATGTGGTGCCACGTGTGTGTGCCTGCGTGTGCGTGTGTGTGCGTGCGCGCGCTGTGCCTTTGAGTGACGCCAGGCTACGGAGATGCCAGCGCGCTGTGCTCGACCGGACACACATCGCATCTGACACTGCCAAACCAGCAGTGTGACAGGCATGTGACGGGGCCGCGCTGGTCCTAAATGACTTCTTTGGCTCCATTACCCTTGCCAAACGCCGGACACACCATATCCCATTTCCCCTTCATGGTCACAGAGTCCTCCGCTATGATTGCAGCCTACCTGCTCACGTCACATAGGCCTATTAATCAAACCCAGATGCATCTTATGTAGAGCAAAATATGTCAGAGAGCGGGGAGCTGAGTGCCACGGGGCAGGGCAGCGCTGGTGATTACCCAGAAGCAAGCGGCGGCGGTTGGTATTTACCCTGCCACTCCAGCCTGTGATGTTTGACACTCACTGCTCACTGGAAAGCAAGGACGTGCTTTCGGACAAGGCATGGATGTGGAGGAGTGAAGGTGACTGAGGAGGAATATGTCTTTGGGGGGAGGATAGGACAGAGGGACATGGATAGACAGAATATTGTAGAAGAGAATGGGCTCAGAGCTGTAGGGGTGAGACTTTTTTGTTGTTGAATATATAAAAAGGTCATGCGTTCGATCCCTGACATGCCTCCCTGTAAACATCTCTGAGCAAGATGCCTAAGCTCTACCTGCTCTTAAGGCTTGTAATTGTTCTTACTGTCAGTCACTGTGGATAAACTCATCTACTAAATGATTTAATTGTAAATTGTGTTATCCACCTTTGTTTCAAACGCAACAGCAGGCTATTGCGTTGGGATGTTCCTGAAGTAGTTCTCCCTCCAGGAAGCCTGATCAACCAAGACTAGGCTAAATCTCAGATTATTTTAAAACAATGTCTGAGAAAGCGGATTTGACTTAATCTGATTTAGAAGGCCATTTTAGTCAAGAACTAGTCTTAATCTCTGCTCTGGAAAATGCCCCCTAAAGTGTAACACAAGCATTAGAGTTGTTTCATTATTGTGCTTTGGTGTGTTAGCTAATACTAACATGATGAACATATTATGTCTCAACATGAATGTATTCGGGCTGGGGATTGTAATAATTTGTAGCCCCTTTCCTTGCCTTTTATATATATATATGAAACCTTGACTTTTATTCTGTATTTATCACTTATATCACTTATAAAGGAACATTAAATAATATATATTATGCCTTTGTCATATGCGAATGTAGACCTAAAGCTTTGATAAAAAAAACAATTATAATAATTGCAAATCATCATCATCACAATTAGATATTTTCTCCAAATTGTTCAGCCCTTCCCAGCAGGATTTATTCTTCGTTTAGGACAACAAACTCAGAGGCAAAGAGACATTTTTATGAAAATAAAGACCTAATCTTTTCATTAGGATGGAAAATATATCCTGCCCGAAAACATAAAATTCTCTCTCTCTGTGTGTGTCTCTCTCTCTCTCTCTCTCTCTCTCTCTCTCTCTCTCTCTCTCTCATATATAAAGGTGTAATGAATTGCTACTGTAGCACCAACCTCGCCTATATCATAAGAGCCTTTGAAGTTGTGCCAATTTGCTGAGATGAACCTCCATACCAGCTTAGCAATGCAGGGGACGTGGAGCTTTAGGCTTGTTAGCCTGTTTATCTGACAGAGAGAGTGCTTGTCATCATTTAGCTAGTTTAGTGCATTCGAGTGTGGTGACATTTCTACATTTGCTCGCTCGCAGGGCACAACTACGTCTTTCCTGTATGTATACGAAATCCAATTTAGCACCACCAAATCCAGCCTCGTCCATGCTGTGCTGCAAGCTCATAAACACCTATATATACGTCTTGCTTTCATTCTGGCACATCTATCAAAAATGTCCTCAAACGAATATAACTTGCGCTCTATTGAAATAATAGCCAAATGTGTCAAGCAATCATTAGCCATGGTTGATCAAAGTTATTCCATTATCAGTTTTAGTTCAACGAAAAACAAGGCTAAGATTACGCTTCAAAATCATGTTTAGCGAGTTTGAGGTCCTGCATTCACACCGCTAGCGATTTTGTAGCTCGTTGCAGCCACGTTGCTTTTTACCCGTCGCTGATGGACAGGCCTGCCCTGTCACTCAAAGGGGCAATTTGTGTAGGCCTACGGTGTCTCTGCCTTGCTACATGCATGGGTTAAAGAAATTATGTCAATTGTAAATAAACGTGTAGATATATTCGTTTATTTAATGCTATATCGCCATGTTCTTACTTACTAGATTTACTGCTACACTTTCAACACAGGCAATTATCATTTCAGTAAAGTTATTGAAAGCTACATAATCGCTCCACAATACAACCTCTTTAAATAAATGCTGTGGAGATAATATGATAATTATTATTATTATTTTACCGTTACATTAAGTAGCCTATAGCCTATTATGACATTTTTTCCATTGCCAGTCAATGAATGGTGTTAATTAACGTATCATTCAAATTGCCATTCTCTTGGTTTTGGATTCATACATTCAATAAACCTAGCAAGAAATAAATACAACCTCGGAAAATGTCTATTTTTGTCTGTCTTCCTGTCTTTTTGGTGCCCCCATGCATAACATATTCGGCATACCCCCAATTTGTGCCTCTGCTCCCTGGTTATTTGGCATGCTGGTGATTGCAGCCGATATATATATTTTTAAAAAAGCAGCGCCACATTTTAAGGGAAAGGGTAAAGAAGGATATGAATTCCATCATCAGATGCAGAGATGTGTGAATCATTTATGGGAGCAAAATATTTGCAGACATGTTTTGGGGGAGGATAAGATCTTGAGATTTGCAGCACTGTTGACAGAGCAAGCCCCTTTCTCTGGATCAATGGGTGATCACTATACTAACGTGGCCCAGACACAGAGGAGAGAGCAGGAAAAAGCGGAACACGGGCCGAGAGGCAAATAGAGAGAAAGTGGTTAGCGGCGGTGGCAATTTTCTCCAATATTTTCCGGCAATACGCCGTCCGTTCTATCGGGCCCTCTGGTACATTGTTTTCAATGAGGTCTGGCTGGTATGAATGAAAATGAGATCCCACTGTATGCCCTTTATTCAACGCCACATGAGTCTCAATAACAGCGAGGCTCTTCTCATTTCACGCTCCCCAATGTGTGGCGGCAGACAGCAGCACCACAGCAAGTAATCACAAATTCAAATGGGGAAGCAGGAAAGTTCTCCTTAAGAGTCGTGTTTAATTTGTTGCCTCACGGGCAATGAAAACGCATCTGTATTGCACTGCCTCTTGTCTGAAGGTGTATGAGCTATAGACGGTGAGTGATGTGTTCAGGGTGGGCGAGGCGGGGATTTAAAAAAAGTTATTATAAATTCAAAATTTGATTTAATGATACCTGAAGCACAATCCAAGCCACACACACACACACACACATACATTCACCAAATCCCACCTGCCCGCCCATACCCACCATCACATAGAGCAGCCTGCGCTAATGCCTGGAGCTCTCCAGCCGTGCAGCCCCCCTCCCCCCCTCAGGGGAGTTGTACAGATAACACAAATTCTTTTTCTCCCAACTCCTCGCTCTCGGTCCCGACGGACAGACAAACAAAAGACGCGCCTTTATCTGCTTTTATCTCATTAAACACTCTATAACTCGCTTAATTGTTTACGGAGGGATTTAGAAAAGCAGTCCGCCCAAGGTTTAGCACTTTGCCGTGTGTCTGTGGTGTGTGTTTGTGTGTGGGTGTGTGTGTGTGTGTGTGTGTGCGCGCGCACCTCTTCTTGTGCGCGGAAGTATACATACCGGTATGAGATGTATTGTTAAGACTTAAGCTGTTTTTATAATTGGGATGTGTACAGCAGAGTAGAATAATAAGATGTGGCAAGAGATTAGGAAACAAAGGGCTTCTGTTTATTCAGCTTTTCATTCTTTTGCGTCAACCCCCCACTGACAACAATGTATGACGTTCACAGGGGGCTGCCGCTGTGCAAAGGAAAACACAGAGAGTTTGTTGTCCTCAAAAATGTTCAATAATTCAAAGATAATCTCTCTTTTCTGCCAATCCCCGGTGCTTAGTGCCTGGTGCCTGGTGTCTGGTGCCTGGTGTCTGGTGCCTGCTGTCCTCCCACTTTTTTCTTCCCACCCGTTAGATATTCCCTGGTCCTCGCTTTTCAATCTGTCAACACTTGAGCTTTGATCATCAGCTTTCGCCGCCCCCCACCCTGTAGCTCTTCTCATCTTTAATAGCATCGACATCCTCCGGCCATCCCACAGGGCCGGGGGGGGGGGGGGGGCGGGGGGGGGGGGGGGGGCGGGGGGGCGGGGGGGGGGGGGGGGGGGGGGGGCGGGGGGGGGGGGGG
>JAOEHI010000002.1:4569168-4579277 GCA_025447815.1 Percopsis transmontana | reverse complement strand
TCTCTCTCTCTCTCTCTCTCTCTCTCTCTCTCTCTCTCTCTCTCTCGCTCTCTCTCTCTCTCTCTCTCTCTCTCTCTAGAGAAGGACCTCCTGCACCCCATCAATTTCTCAATTGCCTTTTTGTAGGTCAATATTAAACTATTAAACTATTACGTATCCCGACGTGACTGGGGTACTGGGGGTACAGTGTGGAAGAGCAGGTAGGGGATAGACGTCTATCTCGACGCAGACCAGAATGCGAGCACCTTACCAACCAACCTGTCCTGCCCCCTTCCTCTTATAGTTTGACTTTGGTGTAGAGAAGTCGTACAATATGTAGATCACACTAGCCGCTCCACTTCCTCCCTCCCTCCCTCCCTCATGCACGCACGCACGCACGCACGCACGCACGCACGCACGCACGCACGCACGCACACATACACGCACGCACGCACACACACGCACGCACGCACGCACACATACACGCACGCACGCACACGCACGCACGCACGCACGCACACATACACGCACGCACGCACACGCACGCACGCACACATACACACACGCACGCACACACACACACGCACACACCCTGATAAATGAAGAGCTCATCGTAATTTGCTGTGTATTTTTGACTCCAGGTCTCCCAGCCTCCAGCTGCTGTTAATGATATGCAGAAACGCTAAATGCAGCATTAGTGGATCTCCAGAGAGCCCAGTTTGACATTGATGACTTTGTTAAGGAGGACATATGTTTGAACAGATCGTCCCCTCTTTAAATATAGGCTGCGTTCAATCCCCCAAGTCCCGCTCGCTGGCTAGCTGTGTCTGCATGACATTACACTGAGAGGCTGAAGTCAGCACTTACACAGTATGGCTTGGAGACTATCTCCAGTTAAACCCCTCTTGATGGTGCGAGGCCCAGATGGTTATGGACACTGGCTCATCCAATCAGAAGTGCCCACTTTGGGATAAAAGGGATGATTAAATCTCTGTAAGTGAACTTTAGAAAGCCGTCAGCTCAACATAAATACACGCCTGACGGGGAAATACGAAACATTCCGTTTTGGTTTGGCTTCCATCGTGTCTCGGCAACAGACACTCCACCTACCATGGTCGGGAGTCTAGCCGGGAAATGGCTTCCTGTGTTTTCCCAGGATTCCCAGATAAACTGTACCGTGCTCTGGACTACAGAGGAGGGAGACTACTTCGTGGACGTGAGCTGGGACAGAAGGCTGGTGGAAAAACAGTAAATAAGACATTTGGTTTTAAATGTCAAATCCACTGAATCCAAATGAACATGAATGAATATTTCACGCTGAACTTAAAATCAAGTTACAGTAATATCACTATCCCAGGTTGCTAAGGTAACGAGTCTTCTGAGGTTTACCTGCTGGACCTGTCAGAAAGAGAGGTGCGTAGCATCCACCAGCAGCATGTGTGTGTGTGTGCGTGCGTGCGTGTGTGTGTGTGTGTTCACTCTGAACACACACACACACACACACACGCACACACACACACACGCACGCACACACACATCAGCTCTGAGCCTTAATTGGGACCCAGAAGTATTTGATGGAGAGAGAGAGAGAGAGAGAGACAGAGAGAGTGAGTCAGCTGCTGTGTTGTGATAGCATCATCTATTTACTAATCTCTCTCTCTCTCTCTCTCTCTCTCTCTCTCTCTGTGTGACTCTCTCTCTCTCTCTCTCTCTCTCTCTCTCTGTGTGTGACCCTCAGTATGCTTCTGACCTGTTCAGAAGCCCAGAAGAAGAAGTGGTGTGTTTGTGTTCACACCATATGGCCCTATTAGAGGCTTAATGACCCCACACACACTCAGCTGTTTCAATCTGTGTGTATGTGTGTGTGTGTGTGTGTGTGTGTGTGTGTGTGATGGCCTGGGAGACCTTCCAGGATATTTAACACTGCCCCCAGTGGTCACTTACGTTGATGACTCTTCCCCTTGCACCATTTGGCTGTGATGTTTGGATTGGTGGAGCTTTATTTATTTTGGTCTCGTCATGTTCTTTAGATGGGGGCAGGATAGTCTAGTGGTCTAGGTGTTGGACTCCCAGCCAGTAGGGGGCAGGATAGTCTAGCGGTCTGGGTGTTGGACTCCCAGCCAGAAGGTTGTGGGTTCAATCCCCAGAGGTGGCCTACCTGTAAGCATCCTTGAGCAAGCTGTGATGTCACAGCCGTGATGTCACAGCCGTGAGTAATGACCTGTGAGGGCACACAGGCCTTTGGTCAATGTCTCTCTACTCACATTAGGATGCTGCGTCCGTTTGGGCTCTGCTACACAAAGTGACAGGCAGACGTTAATAGATGCATTAGCATTGATATCTCAACGGGCCGCATGGGTTATCAGTCATAAAGTCCAATCTACTGCAGCGATTAAATCAGACAGCATTAGGGCTTCATTTAAGAGACTCCCTGGTAATGTGGACCTGGTGAAAACAGGCCAATATGGGGGAATTGCTAAACGTGAGCCAGTCCAGCAGAAATACATTAGATGGATTCAGGAGTGGCGTCTGTCTGGGATATGTTCTATGAGTGTTAATGGAATCCAGTCAGGTTCATTTGACTAACACATGGTACATGAAAGGAGCAGTCAAAGTTTGTGTGTTTTGGTTTGAGAAATTATGAAATAGTGGCCCCAATGGATTATAATTGAGCAAAGTGACGGTGTCATTGTAATTATGACTATATCAAAACTACTGTATAATATACACATATCATTTTCTGTTTTACGTTTTGTAAGTTTAACATATTACAACATATTACGACGCAATTTACCTTCACGTTGAAATCTGAAGTAAGTATAATAAGCAGCCATGTGTGGTTTAGCTCAGGAGTGCTTAGCGATGCTCTGACAGGAGTAAACTATGTTTACACAGGAACAAGACACCACAGGCCAATACACAGCAGTGGAAACACATGAACACTTCCACATCATATGCATACAGCAGAGATAAAGAGGTCATTTTTAACTGCTATTTGCGTTTGCTCATGTACTTTTGATGCCGGGTTATAGAGTTGGACTGTGAATAAATTGGAAAAGCTGTTGTAAGTAAAAGTCTGCTGTAAGTAAATATTATATACAGCTTTGAAGTTACTAATCACAGAGTTGCTATAATTTTTTATTCTTATTTGTGCCTTTTGAACAGGATTCCTATGGGGCTGTTTCCATGCCCACCGATGCATGGCAGCGTAATGTAAAGAGGATCGTGAAATGGGGTTTAATAGTGTTCAACAACAACAATTTTTCATCGTTCAGTGGCATCCTTTGGAACTGAACAGATCAGAGAATTGTGAAAACAAATTAGCGCATAACAAACTGTGGGAAAGGAGTGGAGGACAAAAATGGTGAGAGAGAACATGGCAAGATATTGGATGTACTGTACAAAAAAACTATAGCCTAAAGCAACTTAGAACCGGAATAGCAGGCTAGTGGGTAAAGACTAGATCCAATCTGACCCAATTTGAAATTATGCTGAACTTTAGTAAAGTATACTATCAATACATTATACAATGCATTAAATTACTATTTCTGTTTCTGACGGTCATATGCCATAATTTCTTTTACCAAAAAAAGAAGAAAAGTGTGAAATTTTTTAGTGTTCTTATATTATCAATATACAGGTAAGAACTGATTAAACCAAAAGGTAGCAGCCACATCTTTAAAGCCCCTACAGACAACTTTTTGTTGCAATGAAGTGGCAAATCTTAGTGAAACTGAAATTAGGAAAAACACAACTAAATGTAGTTACTAAATGGATTTTAGCATAGCTGATTGATGAAAGCAAATGTAACCTTTGTATCGGTAATTGCCCTTAATGTCTGTATTTGGCATTTTTGGGGGTGATCTGACCCAGGTAAGCACAACCGTACAGGGAAAAATAGGACTCCTGGTGATTTAACAGCGACAGGGTCATCCTTCACAACACAGTACATCCCAAACTCGGTTCATAATCATCGTTAATGCAACAATCTTTTCTACAGCAGCTTTAAACACACCTAATTAAATAAAACGTTCAGAAATTCGAGTGTCAAGTGAAATTAAATTGGTAAAATTAAATGAATGTAGAAATTCAGAAAATTCACAAACTTTCCGTGTCCCTGTATGTCTGGAGGGGATCTTTAACTTCACCTTAATGGCACAGCAATTTTTTAAATTGCCACTATCAAATCTATTAGGTTAAATAAGCTGTTGGGACCAGGACTTCTATGGAGAAAAGCAAGCTATTGACTTTGTATTTCTAGAGAGAAGATGGCAGACTTTCTCACTGACTTCCAACCTTTCGGACAATTATTTGCTCCATTTTAGGCTGTTATTTAGGCATTTCCACAGTCGTTTCAAACCTGAGCAGTGACAATACCCCGTGTCCCCTCACTGATGGTCGAGATTAAATATTTAATTCGGCCACTGTATTACTATTGTACTAAATTAAATGAATGTAGAAATTCAGAAAATTCACAAACTTACTATTAAACTAAACTAACTTACAAACTTAATGTCTAATGTCGAAAAACAACCCTGTTATTAAATGCATCAATACTTCAACGAGTGTGGACTGTGCATAGTGAGTTAAGCAAGCTATATACAATCAAGTCTTGCAATATTTATTTAACCACTGCTTTATCAATCCCCTGATGGTGGCTATATAGTATTACTTTTAGGCATGATGCATGCACGAAGAAAGGAAAATGTCTAATGTCGAAAAACAACCCTGTTATTAAATGCATCAATACTTCAACGAGTGTGGACTGTGCATAGTGAGTTAAGCAAGCTATACACAATCAAGTCTTGCAATATTTATTCACCACTGCTTTATCAATCCCCTGATGGTGGCTATATAGTAGGGCTTTTAGGCATGATGCATGTACGAAGAAAGGAAATCTTTGCGTATCTGCAGTCTCACAAGCTCAAGGATCAAATGGATCAAAGCATCTCTTTGTCAGCTGGATGGTTAGCCACTAAACACAAAGCCAGACAAAAACAGTTGGGGTCTTCACACACAATTAGGGGGAATGCAACAGGATCACGCTGGGTGAACGCCGTCAACTGGCCCGCATATGGCACAATTTGGTATTCTCTTTAAACAAAAAACATCTGCATGCAAGCGGGACCACGTTTAGCACTGTGTGTTTGTTTGTGAGCCTGTGCCTATTTATATATAAAGGATTTATTCTATTCATGTCTGTCTACCTTTAAAAGGAGGACGCGGTATAGGAGAGAGAGATTGTATCGAGGCAGGAAAAAGAAACACAGTGCGGCAGCCTTCACGCCTGTTCTGCATGCTGTGTGTGTCTACTATAACAAGACTATGCATTTCCACATTCAAAGAGACCAATGAATATTTGAATACACGGCAAAACTGACAGGCCACGCTTTAGAGAATCCGAATGAATAATGAGCAAAGGATGCCTTTGTTGATAAGTTCAGCTAGTTGTATACTATTTTCTGTGAAATGAGATAGGAGAGAGAAAAGAAACCGCAACACCAAGGAGAAAAAATAAAAAAGAACATAAAAGTCTGAGGAACAGAAAGGCACAAAATTATAACAAAATAAGCTAAGGAAACTTAGCATACCTTTTACTTGGTGCATGCTGACCATATTTTTGTATTGAGTTTTTTTACTTGAAAGGAAAATAAAATGTGTTTTAGGTCAGATATTAGCATCAATTCGATTGGGACTTGGTGTTTGCCAAGTTAAATACGGTGAAGGATAAGTATCACAGTCAAAGGTTGTCTAGCTGATATCAACAGACATATCACAATCCTTGCCCCAAGCCACACTGAGAGTTTCTGCAATCTGTATCTGATGTGTTGAGCCTCTCTTGGTGAGCTGAGCTCTAGAAATGTTGCTAGCTGTTCTGAGTCACCGGCTGGTGACGCACATAATCCATCTAACATAGAAATGATGCCTGCGCTTCAAAGGGCTCCTTCACAATATTTCCCTTTCTGCAGTTATATCCCTCTTTACCAATCTCCCTGCTTCTCTGTAGCCACTATATAGCAAAGAGAACCAGCCTCTGAGATACAGTCCTGCTGAACACACAACATTCCAAACAGATAAAACACGCAAAGGATGGATTAGAAAGATGAGTGAAAGTTTTTGTGGCTAGGGTAAAGTAAAGCTGTGTGAATGTAAGTACATTAACGAATGGGGTGTTGATTAGGAACGATGGCATTTGGCTAGAAAAAAGTCAAAGTTTGATGGGCACACGTGTGCGTTAAGGGCACCAATTTGGGACAGGCATGCACATGTCCAGAAGATTTCTATGGTGCGTAGAAATCTGGAAAATACAAATCCTAATGTGCAAAGAATGCCCACCGCACACCGAGTTAAGGACAACTAATGAGGGTGGCTGGTGCAAAGCTCTGCTGACTTGGCCTAAAAAAACATTATAAATGTCATTTCAGAGAGAGAGAGAGAGAGAGCGCGAGAGAAAGAAAGAAGAGAAAGGAGGGTTTTCCCCTTAATGAAAGACTCTGTCTTGATGCAACAGAGAAGAAAGGTTCCGCAGCTTTTGAAGCTCTAATGGTTATTCGGATCACATCAGAACACCAACTGTTTTCCTCCCGTCACTCTCTGATTGTCCTTCCGCCCGAATTCCTCCTAGCTGACCGCTTCCTGTTGCCTCCCTTCGCCCCACTTCAGCGTCTTCATCGCTGTTTGGACCCTCCTCCCGCCCGCCCCTCCCCGCGGCTGGCATAAATCACCCCCTCCGCGATAGTTTTAATGGCTTTTTAATGAGCCTAATGTTTTCTGTTTTAATGAACTTCTTACGTCAGCTTTAATCATTTTAGAGGAATGAAAAATTATTGAGAAATGGCCTACATTAATTTAATTTACTGTTCAATCTGCACAGCCCTCTTTACAACCTGGAGAAGGCCAGGGCAGGGAGGGAGGGTCACATAGGGGATGTGGGAGGAACGGGGGAGTGGCAGCTCTGTTCCATAACACAGAGTGTGGGGCAAGTTGAGAAACGATTAAATAAGGGGGGATGGGGAGGGAGGATGATTGAGGAAAAACGGAGGTTTTAAAACACAAAATGAGGGAACTCTCAGCAGGGGTACAAAACGAGTAAAAAAAAAAAAAGCCAATGGGAATGGGCGTGGGGGGATTGGAAGCAGGGGCTGTAATTTATGAGGTTGTGCTATAGGCTTGTTGTACAGGCTTATCTCCAATTAGGCCGCTTTGTTGAGCCGTGCCAATGCTGGGTCCTACCACTCTGTAAGACCAGCAGATTTACACAGTGGCCATTAGCACAGCGGGCCCTGAATAAATGAGGAATAATATACAGCATCTGTCCATCTCTGTCTGGGTTCTGTCTAGTTAGTTTGGGCAGAACTGCCCCCCCCCCTCCCCCTCCGAACTCAACTAAACACGCCGAGGTGTCACAGGGAGACGCCTGCCAATTTTGAATCAACAAAGCCATGAAGCAGCTGGTGTAGGCTTCATCAAGAAAAACAGTGCTACCTTCTCCTCGATGCGTTTGGCGTGCCCAAGGACACCTTGCCAGCGCAGTGTGAGGCTCAGCCCTTCACTCCGCTGGGCTGATTGTAAAAACCTGTGAATGCGCCAAGGCTGACTGCCAAAATTGCTTTGCACTACCTGAGCTCTGTTGTCTGTTACTGTGTGTGTGCTTGTGTGCGTGCGTGCGTGTGTGTGTGAATAGGCGAGCGAGCGAGCGAGACAGGAAGTATTAGCATGCACTAAAAATGTCCATGAGAAATCCCAACCATGTCGTGTTAGAGTAGGTGCTGTTGCGATAAATGAGCCTTGCTAGGTTTGAAGGAGCGCGGTGGTGGGTCTTAGGTAGACCTAAGAATGTTAATGATGACACACAACAAACATAACATGACAAACCATTCATATTTTACAGTGCTCTAAAATGGGTCACCATTTAACTTTGTAATTTTATTTTTTGTAATGTGTACCTGTCATTTGTCCCTTTGACAGATGTCTCTGTCCTCTTGGCAGCTGGACAGGCCAACCCCTAACTCCATCCAACAGTGACAAAAAAAAAAGAAAAGGGAGGATTGCTTTGGAGGAGGTGTGTCGGCTCCGCCCCTCAGGGCAAAAGGTGTCCGACGTGTCTTTCCGTCAGTTCAGATCCTCTAGAAACAGATCGGGTGCAGCTGGCTCCCTTCACACTATCCTCCACCCCGGTATCAATCACCACCTGTCCTCTCTGGCTCTGCAATCACTTTGATACTCGCCTGCCTCTGCTAATGTCCAACCTTCAATCTATTTCCTCTTTGTCCTTGAAAAGGTTCTCATTTTCCTGCATCTACCTCCACATACACACACATATTTTAGCTGCTGTCACAAATACAGCACTATTTAGAGCTTCGTGGGGCTCTGAAAGGGCCCTCCTCAGAAAATGTTTGTGATATTGATTCACAAGGAGAAAGGTTTTTCTTTGCTTGCCACCCAGCCTCCACAGAGGATGTTTGGGTGAGCTACAAAACAGCACCTCCCTTGTAAAGATGTGGTGTATTGCTTAAAGACTCAAAGGCAACATGTTGTCATTGGGCTTGAGCCTGGACCAGTTCAATAAAGAAAATATAAAATGCTACTATGTTATATACAGTACATATGCTATATACTAGAGTTAATAAAAACCACTATTGACAGAAAAATTAGGCCTAAATTTCAGCAATCAAATTATTGGTAATATAAGGCATCATGTAGGCTAAAACAATACTTTAGGTATTATTATAGGTTATAAAAGTGATTGTCATGGTTGGTATAAAATATTATGCAATTTCAAGATGCCTGTTTGGGTTCAGATAACTTATTTAGCATTTATGATCATTTCGTAAACTTTCAACCTTAATTTACTGCCATTTTAGTCAACATGGGCAAAGGTGTTACTGTACCTCTGCACTCAGTATAATCAAAACATCTGGCTATCAACATTCAACTTTAACACATTCTCACTGATGCTATCATCTTCCACCCTACCTCTTCCTTTGTTTCATTCCCTACCACACCCCCTCTGCTCGTACCACGCCCTCTGCCCTCAGCTGCCAGCAGAGTGTCAAACTGACTCATTATGTAACCCAGTCCAGTCAGACACACAGACCAGACGTGTCACAGTGAATCTACTCTCCGAGACCTTAACAGGCTGGGAACTGATGGACAGAGCATTCTGAATTCCAATCCTGTGAGGCATCTAAAGGAAACTAGTTCTTCTAGGCCAAAGATAAGGCTCTGCAGCGATGGTGTGGATATGTATGCGGGAGTGTATGGACAATTACATTACAGGGCCAGGACAGGTGAGGAGATGAAATAGACACCCGGCGCAAGTGTCTTTGCTAGTTTCAGACGAACGCAGTTGTCATTTTCCCGTCTAGCGCCCACGGTGTTTAAACAGCGAATGCATTTGCGCTCATCTGAGTGCCTGTGGGTGTGTTGTTCAGGCATAGTGTTTGTACATTGCTATCTTCAGGCAGCGCAAAGCGATTGTGCAATTGACCAACAGAAGCCTGGTCTGAAGTCAACGGTGCAGCATTTCTCTGTAATTCTAAGTGCGCATTATCAAGATAGTAATATGTGCCTACATAGGCAGGTGCACAACGCGCTTACGCTCTGCTTGTTACACACAGGGACGCGCTGCAGCGCACAATTGAAAATAGATTAAAAATAAAAAGATTACAATGGGAAAGATTATTATTGTGCTTTTGCCGTATGGTCAGGACTTATTTTATCCTGCTTTTGCCGTAGATGGTTGTGCCCGTGCGCGAAGTGAAAGAGCACGAGCAGGTCCGTTTCCTCTGCAGAGAAGTGTTCTTTCTTACTACTTGGCTACTTGGCAAATGCACCATTATAATAGCAATCCGGCAGGGTGCAAGCACACCTGGCTTTTAAAGGGAATGGGAGATGACACTGATTGGTTTACTGCATGTTACGCCCAAAACACAGCCATGAATAATCAAGAGAGTACAACCCTTTTGATGCGCCTGGCGCTGTGACCAATTTGTCTGCCGTTAAACTGGTAAAAGTGGAAAAAACGAACTAACTAGGCCTGTTTCTTTCATGGGACAAGGAAAAAAAAACACTGACTATACGATAATAACAGTGTGCGTGTGTGTGTGTGTGTGTGTGGGGGGGGGGGG
>JAOEHI010000002.1:4554192-4569068 GCA_025447815.1 Percopsis transmontana | reverse complement strand
CACACACACACACACACACACACACACACACACACACACACACACACACACACACACACACACACACACACACGCTGACCCTTATAACAGTCTGATTAAATGAAAATGGTGATGCCCATCTCTCCATCCCAGGGCCAATGAATACCAATGAGAGACACATATCACCAACCCCAGTGTGTGCGCGGGTGTGGAAAGGGGAGAAAGAACGAGGAAAAAAGATGAGAAAGGAACAGTTATAATATTTCATACATTCCAGAACCTATGTGGCTTCTTGGACTTTGCTTGTATCAGGGACCAAGCCTCAGCACTGCCAACTGGAAACACACAACTACCCAAGGGAAGACCAACAGGATATATATGGGTCTGGCCAGACCAAATATATTAAAGAGTGAAGAACAAACAATATTCAACGAATACAACAAGGCTATTTATATCATTACTTCTTACTAGTTTTTTGTAGGTCTCCCTCATACAAAATACTATACTCATATACGCATTAATTAATTGAACCCATGTACCCCCAAGGAATGAGCTCCCCTAATGCATTGTGGGGAAGTGGTACAATCCAATTGCCTCCCGTGGTATATTAAGGCCAGTACCACTCCCGGGCTCACTCTTTTGCCAAAACCAGGAAGTACAGCTCACAGGTAACTGGCGTAATGTGAGGCAGATGGTACGGCCTCCACATACCCCTTCTGTAATCCCAGGGGGGACAGCCCAACCAGTAGTCAGCAGTGACATTGTCCCGGCCCGGGAATGTGGTGGATGGTGAACTTGACTGGTTGCATGGCGAGGTACCACCAAGTGATCCTGGCATTGGGGTCCTTCCTCCCTTTGAAGTTGACAGAGGGTTCCTATTAGGTCCTCATAGTGAATGTTTCTCTCTCTAAGTCCCTGCAGGTTGGCCCTCAGGGTGGACTCACTCCCTGCCTCCTCCTTCCTTACTAGCTCGTTCTCCATCACTTTGGTCACTGGCTGGATAACTCAAGATGCTGTGTTGCCATGCTACTGCAATGTGTGAACCTGGGCTGACCTCACTGGAAGCAATCGTGATAGGGGGGTCCTGGTATGGGCATAGCAGCAGGAGGAGGTTGAAACACAGCTGCCTCAGCTCCCAGGAGGCTGGTCAAGAGCTAGGGATGTCCGGACCTGCACCTCCAGCAGGAGAAGGCTAAATTGGTGTTGCAGGGACTTTGATCCCGTGCTTTCTGCTGTGTCATATGGGAGAATGTCTGCCGGCTCTCTAGGGGTTGGATCCCTGGAACCTTCCTCAGCCGTGTTGGCCTCACAAAGCCCTCTCTTGTCCTGTCGGCGTCAGGTCTGCTGCCGATCCACCATTCGGCCTCCTCTGGGCATCTTGAGTCAAGAAAAATACAAACTGTACTACCTGTTCTCTATACTGGCTGATCTCACTGCTGCCACCATATGTTAGGGACCAACAAAGTCAGGTATGAGATACGGGTAGAGTGCACAAAATAAGGGTTTTATTACACAGATTGTCCAGACAAGAGGTAACACAACAAGCTTCAGTGTTTACTGTTTGGTTCACAAGGTGAGGTGGATTAAGGTATGGTACTACAATTGTTTGGGGATTATGATATTTTCACTCTAGCTTTCTTATCTTTAATAATGTGCATGCATTTGTTCCATGCCTCTTTGTTTGACTTTGAATGGTCATAATTTGTTCTGACAACTTGAACTGTTTATTATTCTTATTATATACAGTCATTTCCGATGTAGCCTATTCTTTATTTCTTTTTTACTAAATAATTTTGAATTGCCTTGTCTTGCCTAGCTATTAAATTAACTACGATATGGTATTTTCCTTCCGAAAAGGCCGTAATTCTCGATTAGTGCACAGATGCAGAATGGCCCATTCATAGATCTGTGGTGGAAGAAGAATTTTCTCTCAGAAATCTTATCTATCTGACTGGCTATCTGACTACTATACTTAATTTGTGCCCAGTGTCTCTGATAAGGGGGCAGGATAGTCTAGGGGTCTAGGCGTTGGCCTACCTGTAAGCATCATCCTTGAGCAAGATGCCTAAACCCTATCAGCATCATGTAATGATGCTGACATGTAAAGATGCTAAATGACCTAATTGTAATTGATAAAAAAAGACTGACCCTCAAATCATTATAACTAGTTCCCTTCTAGCATTTAGAAGAGTATAAGAGTACACATAGCCCTTGCATGCAGACCAAAATGTTGTCCGTGTTTTTGAAGCATGCGGCTTCAGCAAAGCAAAGCAAAGTATTAGTATCCAGTGGCTATTCCCACTTACAATGGTCGGTCTGGATTTGCAGTGATTACTGGTAAGGTAAATACAATCATGTCAATAGCAACAGGAGGCCAACCAATCCATGATATTATTCACAGCATTCCCAAATTCTATTTTGCTGTTCAATAGTTCATATTTCAAACATTTCTGTTTACACAAGATACAGCAACTGCAGGTGTGGTTACAATGCACAATTTACACGTTGCTACAGCAATAAACAGACATCCAACAGACCTGTTTAGATTGGGAAACAAAACATGGGATCTTTGTGTTTGTTCCGTTTGTGTTTCGAAAATGCATTTGATAAACACCTATTGCTCCGAGACAGACCCCCCAACAGGCTTTCATATGGAGAAATATCTAATCAAAGAAAACGAATACCATCGACAGGAGCATTTCAAAAATGTGTGTCCCCTAAGCCAGTCCATGTATGACAATCACAGAGCTGAACTATGAGGAATCCTGTATGTGCGATGTGGCATGCAATTTCCCCTTCCCTTTCTGCCCGAGACGACGTATGCTGCCATTGGCCAGTTGTCCTGCAGGGCTGCTGGTCTGGCTTATCGGTCTGCTACAAATCAGAGAGAGAAATTGCAGCAGGAACCTCTCCCCCCTCCTCTTTTCCCTTACGGTGACCACCCAAGGGGATTGAAGCGCTAAGAACATGGCATGTAACTCCCACTTCCTTCACTTCTTTGGTGTTTAATCTACCTCTGCTATCGTGGCCCTACCTGTTAGTTACCGGCTTTGCTTCAATCTAACACTTTCTTTCTCTGTGTTAAATATCAGCTGCAGACAGTGCAGTCTAAATCTTAATAAACGTTTCATTTTATTAGTCTTATATTGCATTCGCAATTTACAGCGTATTGATCCAGCTCACACTCCTGCATAGTTCATGTGCAAATTGGCCCACGGCTTGCCAAACTCTAATAGGTATCACCCACTTCTACAGCTCCGCTCTACGGCTACACTGAATTACAGTAATAGGTGAATAGAACTTCTGTTTAAATAAAATATGGATGTGAAATATGGATTACTATTTGGTTAAGTTGTTGTACTGCATTACCTTGGAGGTAAATTATGAAGACAGTCATAACATAAAGTTTTTCATATTTAAGAGCAGTATACACAACTATTTAGGTACAATAAGGCAATATGAGAGACACTGAACACATTCCCCACCGCACAGAGCTATAGATGATCACTGTTTTGCTGCCGGTGTGAAGAGTGAACAGTTAAAGTGCTTAAGTGAGCCCCATTTCCATATTTCTTATTCTGTTAATGGAACGCCATCACCAAATTACCCTGACACCACCCTTCCAAACGAAGTGAATTCGTTTATCAGGAGGTATTTCCCAGCCACTTCGCGCTTAGCGTGTGCACACGTGTGCATGTACTGTACTGTATGTACTGGGAAGGAGGAGGCACTAAGCATGTATTGGTGAGTCTTAATGACTCACGCACAGGTCCAGAAGACACATTTTCAGTTTACATTTGCAGTATTGAATTCATAATTGCTTGTTGGCCATATAACTTCCTGTATAATGAAACGCTTTCATAATAATCAATAAGAGGAAATAGAGCGGGTCCATTTAAATGCCGTGGGAATGGGAGAAACCTATCAAGCAGAACCATTGCTTTCCTTGCTGTAGCCTGTTATATTAGTGAATGTGGTGCGATGTCGAGGGACGGAGTTGATTCCGTTTCAGGGGGGCGGGGGAGCTCTGGCTATCTTCCCCATTCGGCAGGTAGGCGTTGACACAGAGGGCGAAAGGGAGGATGGATGCCTGTCTGAGGCATTGGAGCCAGGCCCTGGCCCCTTAGGTGCCCCCCCTGCCCACTCTCTCTAACCAGCTTGCAGTGGATTGTGCTTACTCTCATTTAGTCAGACCTATTTGTCTTCCATCTAGAGCCCTGACCTGCTCCAAAGATGTAATTCCATAAAAGCATGCAATCAATACAGCACAAACTGTACTCTCATCTATCATTTTTGATAAAAAGGGGGATGGAAAAAAAACAAATTGGGAAAATTGGGCAAAGCAGTGCTTGTGTGAGTGTGTATGTGCGCGCACAGTGCATGTTTGTATGTCTGTTTATACTAATGGCTGAGGTAGGGTGTGGTCGATACCTTTTTAAACCTCACACACATGCACACGCATCTCCACGCCCACAGACACACACACACACACAAACTTTCACAAACTCACACAAACGTGCCATCTACGTCCATCTGCCTCCTCTACCAGCTGACCACTAGATGGCAGTGTTATGAGACGATTCAGAGAGGAGCAGCAATCAATTTGTGTGTGGTATTCAGTGTCGAAAACTAGGAAATATTAATTTCTTTTCTCCTGGAACTCCTAATGTTTCCAGGAAGATATAAATACAATATCCACATAGACACACGCACATACACCCGCCCACCCACACGTACGCGCCTCATTAATCTTTTTTTGTAACAGGACTCTATCCTCTGACTCAAATATTACAGTAAATGGTGATGCTTATCTGCAAGCAGTGCTGCCCTTGAAATAGGTGCCGGACCATTCCCAGCTAATTCCACAGCCATTAAATGGTTGCCACATTTCTCCCAGGTATATAAATTGCTTTAAGCTGCAGCTTATACTCTTAGCACATTGAAATACAAACACGGATGTTCTGCGCTTTTTTTATCTCACTCTGCCCTCTGTATCCCTAATACCCTCCCCTCCCCTTCCTTCTCTCCCTCTCTCCCCACTCTCTCGTTGGCTTACAAGTGAAATGAGCATGGATTGGCTTCTAGCTTGCAGCAAGGTTGAGGTAATAGCTTATTAGGAGCCAATAAACATCAGTCATTTCCATTTAAGCCAACACTCCAAACTTGTTCATAATCACCCAGACATAGATAGGGCTGGAAATCAATGGCACCTTTTAACAGGGTGTCCCCTGTGCAGTGTTTGATCTACTTGATTGAGATTAATGGAGCAATGGTAGGGGGAGAGGGGGATATATTCTTAGACAGGCCCATAAATAGACCTATCTGTACATACAAAAAAAATGTGTAGCATGAATCAACCACTACGTCTGTGTTCTAGTATTACAGGCATTTACCCGCAGACTAGAAATGAGATATCTTGCACAATGACTTGGCTGAAGGCCTCCTCACCTCCCAGGCAGGGGTGTGTGTGCGCGTGTGTGTGTGTGTGTGGCTCAGACATTCAGATCACACCCATCCAGACCTGACAGCAGGACACCGCAGCAGACACACTGATGAAGAGATGAAGCATGCCTCCCCCCTCTGTTTGCTCCCACTCTCTCATCTGTCCATTTTATATTCTACCCTCTTTCTCCCGGAGCAAGGGAGTGACTGGCTGGTTATTTGTGACCTGCCACTTTGCGGGTGTAACTAGGTTTCAATGCAATTAAGAATACATTTCCCAGGTAGCAATGCTACAAATCACAGCCTTCAGTGCGTGGGGGCGCAAAACACCGACGCGCACACACACACACTTAACCCCACAAGTCACACAAATCAAGCGGCACACAAACAGGCAACATGAAACAACTAATTATTGTTGGAGAAGATAAGGCAATTATTAATCGATTCCATTTGTGTTGGCCTGAAAGGGGTTCAAATTGTGCCATTCTTCAGAGGAAATATTTGCGGTGGCTGTGGATCTTGGCTGCCGTAATCACCACCTATTATGTGTGTTGATTTGAATGTAAGAACCAGAGTGGTCATATACATCACAAGCAACCATTAGTGTGTCAATTCAGACACAACAATCTATTGTATGAAATAAATTATAAATGTGCATCGCACTATATGAGCATTTCTCAGTATGTAAAGCTGGGTAATTTAGCTGACACTTTTTATCCAAAGGTTACTCACAATGAGAGCAATTACAAGTGTTACAAGGAGCAGATAGGGGTAAGGCATCTTGCTCAAGGATGCCAACTTGCTCAAGGATGAAGTTTCGGTGTATCATGCAACACTATTTACAACAGTCCTATCTGATGAAGCAGGTACAGGTACTTTTTGAAGATAAATATCTCCCCCTTTCCAGTCTTGACAGGTAATTCATAAAACCTTATACTGTAGAAGTGGGGCTTATAGCTGATGCTGAAATACAGAGCATTTTCAGTATACAAACAATAGGCATTATGCTTGCATTTTGCAAATGACTGTATACAGATTGGAAGACTGGATGCTTACAGTAATTCCTATATTTTGTTTAGATAGAATCTTTTATTCTTAACTGATTGGGGCCCAATATATGATGTTAAAACAAAGTGTCCTCCATCCCAATATGTACACATTTCTCTCATTGGTAGAAGCACTGATCGATTGCAATATGCGGCCTCTAGTTTAGCTTTAATAGATATCTCCCCAAACAGCAAAACATGAAATATGATACTTTGATTCCTATTGTTGTGTCTGCCCTGAATTGTCGCCGGCAAGCACACCAATTCTGAGTTATGTGTTGTGGTTGTTGATTATACAGCGATTGATTATACAGTATACATTCTCCCCTAGCTGGTCACATGACAGGCAGAGTGGGAGAACACATGCTGTATGAACACGGCCTGAGTGATCTTACTTTTCACACCAAAGTCACATGACTACAAATCAAATGATTTTCATATCTATGACATATTGCCAAAATGTAGTCAACATTTTTATATATATATATATAAAAAACATACGGTACAGGATGAGGAAACGTCCTTCAGCCAAGCGTTTGACAATTTTTTATGTCCAACACTGTGAAGGCTAGGCTATCCTCCGTGCCAGCTTAAAGTAGTTATAATGGCAGCCAGCTAGCTGCTGTGGGTAAGGCCCTGACCTCCAAAACCATTAATGGAGCCCACCAGAGTTGAAAAGTGACCTGCACAGCACAGGAGCGCAGGAGATGAAGCCAACCTCAAATGTGTGGTGACTTTTACAGCGGTGAACAGAGACTATCTAATAAATATCCTGACTGGCTGAGGTGAGTTTCGACTTCCCTCTTTTGCTTGTTAGAGGTCAACACTAAGAAAATGGACATTTGACACTTCTACCTAACCCTAACCTAACCCTAACCCTAACCCTACTTTTGTGTTTCCAACCTAACGCTCGCCACCTTAGAGAGATTAAAGGAGACCACGAGTGGTAGTTATTAATACCAGTATATATATGTTCCATTTTTTACGTCGTCACACCACAAAGAGTTCAAAAATTAAGCTAAAAAGTAGCAGATTGCAGCTTTAACTGCAGGACTTCTGACTGATAGAGACAGATAGACAGATGCTCTATCATACACTGATATACCTTGCAAACTAGCACCAAGGCAGTATTTATTTCTTTTATGGATAACCAACTAGACAACATCGATCATAAAAATGGACCTAAGAGGATCTCTGTTCCGCTGCCTCTTTCTTCCTCAATCTCTCATTTTTTCATGGCCATTTTGAGCAATAACAGAGCTATCTTTATCGGACATGTGGCTTTGTGCTGTAAAAGGCAGAAAAAAAGGCACGCCTGCATGACTTTGTGAGCACATTGGAGTGTGTGTGTGTGTGTGTGTTTGTGTTTCTCACAACCCAGATGAGATGCACATGGGTGTGGGGAGGGGGGATCCGACATCTGCAAATTGAATTCTGCCCAAACGTGACAGTGATGAAGTGTTTTTCATAGCAGCTGTGATTGTCTCTATCTCCACTCCTGCCCGCCAGTATTACAGCGGGCCTGCCTTTTCCACTGGCCTCCGGCCGCAACGACACCACCCGGCTCATCTTTTTAATGACAGTTTTGGAAAATCAAATTCATACTGGGCACACGTTTTATCCACTGGAGAGCTGGCTGTTAAGTGTTCTGGAGTAAGTGTGTGCATTTGTGCCGTGTGCCCGCCTCTGTGTGTACAAACACATGTCTATGTAAAGTGTGTGTGCATGCGTGCGAGCGAGCGAGTGTCCCTCTGTTTCTGCTTATGAGATGGGGCCTGCCTGGTCCTCAGGCCAGCTTTTAATAATACGATGAGGTGGGGGAAATTGATCCGGCTTCACAGGCACAAGCTTTTAGGAGTATGTCAATAATTAAACAAAGTTTGGCCTTTCCTATTCCGCACTACTTCTCCTCAGGCCAGCCGAGGACTTGTGTTTGCAGTGTGGCTGCTCTCTCTAGTGTATAGATCTCAAAAGAAGAGAGAAGTGAGTGTGTGTGAGTGTGTGTGGGTGGGGGTTTGTAGTCGAGGGCGTGGTTACCTGGGGAGATGAACTGGGAGCGACTTTCGACATTTGAGTCCAGGGGAGTGAGGGAGCATGGAGGGGCGTGGAGAGAGGGCAGAAATGTCTGCTGAGAAGCCAGGTCAAGCACAGGGAAGCAGGCATTGATCGAACAGGAGCAGTGAAATGCGAATGCGCACGTAACTGAGTTATATAGGCTTAGGTGTGGTCACGGGCGGGGTCGGGTATCCAGGTGAGATGGGAACAGCCCAGCAGAGGGAGAATATCAATAAGCTCTATTTAAACAACAGAACGAAGGAATCTCTCTCTCTAGATACGCCGTTTCTTACAAATCAATGGTCAGTGATTTTTAAGACAAAACTAAATGGCATATTCTGTGCTGCACAAGTGCAGGGCGTTCTGCAGGCCTCTTGCTCTCTGTGCGATTGTGTGTGTGTTGTCTGCTTAGTATTCCAGACACACATCTTCCACTGGCCCAAACTTCCTCCTGTGATCTCGGCTGTCCTCTCTCTCTCTCTCTACCTCTCTCTCTCCCTCTCTCAGCGAGCAGACGGACGGGACTCAGCTGGCTAAGTGACTCCCCCGGTTAGCACCAGCAGTGGTTAGCAAGGAGGAAAAGATGGATATACCCCCCTATAAACTAGAATCCGCCCTGTCTCTCCATCTCCCTCTCTCTCTTTCCCTCCCTCTCTCTTCTTCTTCCTTAGCAGAGAGTGTCGGTGCTGTCAGGCTTTGATAAGACAGAGTGATACAAGGGTGAAATTTCTTTGACCTCCTGTCTGGTAATAAGGATGCAGTGACAGAGTCTTCATCACGGCAGAAGAGAAGAATGAGAGAATGAGAAGAGAGATACCAAGGGCCATCCCCCACCCCCCCAACCGGAAAGCAAAAGCCGTCGCTGGGTTGAATTTTATCTTTGTTGCTTCAAATTTAACTTAAAAAAGTCTGAATTCTCAGGGAATAAAAGGAAAGGAAAGGAAAATGATAAAGTGACAATAAAGCAGCTCTGTAACCATTGAAACTTCCAGGGGTTAGAAAAAAGTCAAACAGGGAGCAGGCATGCTGGGTAATTCTTGATGAGAACGGTAACCATGGTGAAGTCCAGCCGGTCCATTTTATCTCTGCCTTTGACATTAGTACACTTTGAGCACTAGGAACCCCCTGTGGATACAAAAGCTACTTAACATTAGCAGAACGCCCTAAGCCACTGCTCTACGTTTTACATTAATTTGGCTGAATAGGGTTCTGGCAGTGTGTTTATTGAAATGCACCACTGAAAAAAGACATTGTAAGTGCACAGGTCAGGCAGAAAAGGGGGAGAAGCAAAAAAAAAAAAAAAAAAAGAGTACTTTTTAGGCCACTAATGGTGAACATTTTTCATAGGCTTGCATTCCCCATTTAGATGCTGCACTCATTGGCAAATATAACACGACTGAATTTGCCCAAAAGGGTCGCATTCTACTTTAAACTAAAAAACAAGTGGAATTTCCATCTACCATCTTTTTTTCATTGCATTCATTGTAAAGTTTTAGAAACTAAGCTTAGATATCACCACTGAATGGAAGATAGAAAAGCACTCCAACAGCTTGCCCTTGCCCAGGTCCTGTCCTTGATTAAGTTTAATGAGTTTGTCCACAAAAATAGCACACACACACACACACACACACACACACACACACACACACACGGATCATGAAAGCTTTTATCCCACACCTCTGCTGGTCAGCAGAAAAGAGTGAGTGAGGGGGAGTGACCTTTTCAGAAACACTAAATACCTGAGGCTTGCTTATGTGCGTGTCCGTGTGTTAGTTAGTTTGTGCGTGGGATTGTGTGTGTTGTGTATGTGTATGTGTGTATGTGTGTGTGTTTGTGTGTGTGGGAGTGAGAGAAAGGTGGGGAAAAGGAAACAGTGTTCACCAGCGGTGCAGCGGTCGGCTCCAATACACGTCAAGGCCAAAGCAGCCAAGCCCCGATGTCGTGGATGACCTTTAGAAGATCAGACCTGCCACTTTTGTTACAGATCAGTTAAAGCAAAGACATTGGCTTCACACACACACACACAAAACCCTTTAGAATCTACATCTCTGCTATCCTATACAGTGTGTGTGTCTCTGTGTGTGTGTGTGAGTGTTTGTCACAGCACTAAACCACAAAAAATACATGCGACGTGGCAATAGAAAAATTTATGGAACAAAATGGCTAATTTACATTCTGACCAGTGATGCTTTTGAGGACCTAACAAAGGATACAATTCTGTGCATTTCTTTTTTTAACACCCGCGGGCCAAGGAAAGGAGTGTGCATTTGCTGAAGCAGTACTGTCAGAATGCATTCAACTGTATTTAGGAACAGAGTGGAATAGGAACTCTCAAGAGGGGATCAATTGCAGGGTACTGCTTTTATGGTAAATGGGGAAATAACACTTTTATCCAGGGTACTGGTTTGCTCAAGCAGCTCAGAACGGCTCAGCAACTACAGAGGCCCTACACTTTGAGGTACTTTCTGTGATGCTCCTGGGAGATAAAAGTTGGGTCTCTTCTATAGTGAAGAGGGAGGAACTCTACCTGCAGTACATAATGCTATGAAGCCTGCGGGGGGGGGGGATGAGAGTCTGAGAGCGAAAAGAAGGGGGAATCAGAAAGAAGCACAAATTTCCTCCCCCTACTGGAAATAGAATATGTCAAGTGAGAGAAGCAGTGGCCTCCGAGATGGGGATGCATGCCCTGAGAGAGTGAGAGGGGATGAGGCTGGAAAGAAAAATAGAGAGATGTGATCAGAAGAGACTCCGGTGCTCTGACAAAGAGAAGGTGCTCTGCAGCCGAGCCAAGTCTTTGCCTCTGGCACAGCAAGTTACACATTGTTTCATCCAGATTTAGGCCTCGTCAAGATATGTCCCGGCAGACACCGTCATTATCTTGGATGCAGAAACCTAGGGGTTAGGAACCCAGTTTGTTCATTTTGTCCCCGCTTCAAGCCATCCTGATGTTAAACCCACAAACATAAAAGGAGCAGTGACGTGTGTTCAAGTCCCAGGTCTGGGATGCCCGTGAACAGATAAATATGCCTGATTTCAAACAGGAGAAATTCAGAAAGGAAACATTACTATTGTGTTCGTCACGCAGGCTGTTTTTGTCTTTATTAGACATTTTACAATAAATCTGTTTTTTTTCTTTTGCTTTAAAATAATCTAAAAAAAAATTCCATTCCATCAACCTTTCTTTTTTTCTTTCATCTTAATTACGTATTACATATTAGTAGTGCCAGCAATTACCAAAGGAACATATAAATTCTGTGTTTAAATTACAGTGTTGTTCAACTTCAATATATTCACTATGTAGTAGCCTGTAATCAAACTTCACTAACATACAGAATTAGAAACAAAAGGTCCCTTAACAGTTTAGCTTAATTTTCATAAAACATTCTAACATTAGTTTTTCTGTAACCCGTTTTCACTATTTTAATTACAGTATATTTCTATTCACAAAAATCAAACTTTACATTAAAATAACTTATGTCAAGGAACCAAAAACACAAAAACGGTGTAACTCAAAAATTATTACAGCAGAATTGTTTGGAATACAAAACAAAATCACATCAATACATATCAAATCTTATCAACTATAAATGTGACAACATATTTATAGGCCTCATTCGTGCAGTCTGGGCATTGCCTACCCTGGGTTTTGGAAAGAAATCTAAATTTATGATATTGTATTCCAAATTAAATATTTTTTTCTGCAGTGATTATTATTGGGGTTGTCGGCTGTAATTTAATTGTCATTACAAAACATTTTTTATTTTAGTTTTGTTGATTAAATTAAGAAATACGTTCAAATGAAACCGAGTCTTTGATCAGCCTCATTAAATAAAGCGACTTGATTGGCTCAAACGCTTTTGACCACTCTCGATCTCTCTAAAGTTTGCGGGCTCTGCTCCTTAAAAAAAAAAAAGGTGTGGGACAAAAGCACTGCTTTTCCTCCTGGTTCAAATGAATGCAAACCATTTTGTCTATTACATATACTTACGAATGGGTATGGAAAAGCACGTGCACTTTTGGAGGCGTGGTTATGTCGCTTTGTATAGAAAAGCACAGGGTCTCTGTGCTTTTCATTTGGCTCCTTGTCAATCAAAATTGTTTAGCTACTAGTACTGGATCAGTGCTCTAGAACGTTTAAAGCCTAGCGAGCTATGGACGTGTCAAATTCATTGTCACAGCTTTCACCTTATCGTTTGAAGAAAAGATGACAATTCTGACAAAAGGTAGACCAACACCTGATCTAGAATTACAACAGCCTAAGGAGCAGAAAATTATGAGGAGTTTGCAAAAGAAATGACATGTTACAATCTTTTTTTACTATATGCTGCTAAAGTCATATACTGTACCGATTTCCTGGTGTAAGTCTGTAGCAGGTTCAAAAGAGTCTCAATTCAGTTTATATTGCTAGCTAGAACTGGTGAATATATGTACTACAACGTTTGGAATAGCTATCTAATGTCAATTAGATAACTACTCCAAACGTTTCTGGAAAGAGCACACACACAGTCAGGGTGATATAATCTCAGTCAGGCTCTGTGGTCCTGTCAGGCGCTCTGCCAGCTCACAATCAATTTGAATACGGATACTTTTACTGGTCGCGCATTTGCTTACTTTGCGAGTCATGCAGACAATATGGGTGAGATGTGCTGCACAGACAAGTGCTATGAACCGTTCAGCACCTAGTGAGTGGCCCGTCTTTTCACTACCCTGACTTCATCGCACATCAATGAAAAGGAGTAATGTGTATAGCCCAAAAATACACCAAACCCACAGCTTACCCAACCCAACTGCCCGGCATCACAGCAGGTCAGGTCGCTACCTTGGCATGGATTTTTGACAGTTTTCCAGATGAAAGCAGTCACACCAAGCCTAACTGTCTTCTTGCGGGCATGCACGATAACAAGCATTCCTATAGGTGGTGTTTGTTTACACTAGGAGTCGCTCGCTCACGTTTCCTTCCCCTCCATCAGCTTCAAAAGCAGTATGCTTCGCAAGGTTTAGCAGAGCTCTATCCTAGATGGTACTGGGCATGTTTGGTTGTATTTTTTTTAAATATCTTTTCACCCCAGTAGCACTAGGCACAATGTTGCACAAAATACATCATTAGCCAAGATAACAAAATTAGATAACACAGGTAAAGTAAAGATTTTATAACCCATCTAGTCGCAGTAAAAGTGGCCTTGAAAATGTATAGAATAAGCATATAAATGCTAACATCACGCCATTTTCTGTCTAGATTCCTGAAATTATTGTGTTTGTCTAGCCACGAAGTAAATGCACTGTGAAGATCTCTATTATAAGATTATTGTGCTTCAAGTCAAATCTTTCTGTCGTTAAAGATGCATATGTTCCCATCTCTTCCTGACACTTTTATCGTTGTTAACATAAGCTATCCCCATAGGCGTTTACTGCATTTTTTCGTCAGCTGTGATAGTGATGGATTTGATTGCTATTTAAACCTTAGTAGTACTATCCTGTAGGTAATTTGTGTCTTTCCAGTAGCTGATTTAAATAGAGTGGTTGCTTGATGGGCCAGCGAAAGACTGCAGAAGGTATCTGACAACCTACAGGAGATGCTCACAGACACACAAACGCACACACACGATACCTACATGTAAATTCTTCAAATTAACATTGTATGGTAAGAAAAATAAAACGGATATAATAAAGAAGCTAAAGCATTTGAGACTTCAATCAGAAAATTAATATTTTTATTCCAGTGATTTCCAGTTTTGGAAAGAATTTTTTTTTTACGACCAATCAGTCTAAAAAACAAACAAAACGTGCACCCGCCTATTTATAAATCTGCGCACGTGCCTGTTCCCCTATATGCTCATTTTCATGTACAGCCACATTCACGTTTAACTATTAGACTCATCCATCACCTGTAGGCAAGCTCGAGGCCATACCGTGGTATTCTCACCTGACTAAAAATGTATACTTCAGACTCCCATACCATTAGTCAAAGTATAATGTATGTCCATCAGAGCTTAGAGGTGCTGAAGGCCACGGACATTATAGCGTATGTACAGTGTGTGTGTGTACGTGTGTGTGTGCGTGCGCGTGTGTGCGCGTGTGCGTGAGAACACATGCCTGCACACGGGCAGGTGCCCATGTTTGCGCCACACGCAGTGGCTTTGAGCAGGCAATTACTGCATTGTGGGGCAACCGATCATTATCCACTCATCTTGCCCACTGGCACCATCTGTCTGCAGAGCAGCAATACGTACACAATCTGCACCATACCAAGGACAGATCCACCTCCCCCCCCCCCCCCCCCCCCCCCCCCCCCCCCCCCGCCCCCCCCCCCCCCCAGCCCCCCCCCCCCCCCCCCCCCCCCCCCCCCCCCCCCCC